>BLSH010412463.1:82461-104405 GCA_018402905.1 Glandirana rugosa
GAGCATACTATTCACGTGATAGTTGGTCTTATTTGGTAGGGTCACTGTGGTGAATGACGATATAAATTTAGTATCGCGGATTTAAATTCATAATTGTAATTTTGTAATGTATGGACGTTTCTTTTGTAATATTTTTGTCATTGTTTGTCCGTACGTATGTTTTATAATTGTTATCTCTCTCTTGTCTCTCTCTAATCTCTCTTTTGTTCTCTCTCTCTTTTTTTCTTTCCATGTTGACAAAAACCAAAAAAATAAAATATATAAAAAAACAAAAAAATTGAAAAAAATAAAAAAAACAACAAAATTTAAAAAAAAAATAAAAAAAACAAAAAAAAAACCATGTGGAAAAAAAATTGATTTTCGTTTGACCAAAGTCGAAACCCAGAGAGTTTTTACGTGACCGTAGGAACCTCTGGGATACAGTCACACGGATAGCGACACAGACGACGTGGGATGCGATTATTAAGTGATTACACACTATCGCAAGTTTTGTCAGTAACTACGTCTCTGGTCCGACCAGTCCTGTCCAAATTAGTGAATTATTAGCGTAGGGTGCAGCAGACACAGCGATAGGCACACTGACATAGGGTCTCCAAGGATGCCAGTGCATTTTTGAGAGACCCAAAGCTGAAACCAGTTTGCTTTTAGTTAAAAAAAAGGTGTACCAAAAAAAAAACAAAAAAAATAAAAAAAAAATTTAAAACAACAAAAAAAATAAAAAAAGTTAAAAAAACAAAAAAATATATAAAATAAAAAAACCAAAAACAGTTGTACCTTTCTTTTTTTCTCTCTCTCTTGTTTTCTCTCTAATCTCTCTCTGTTCTCTCTCTATTGTTAATATTTTGTATGCATGCCTGTTTGTTACTGTTTTTATAATGTTTTCTTTGCAGGTATGTAATGTTTTAATGTTAATACTTAAATTTAGGCGCTATGATTTAAATATAGCAGTAAGTGGTGTCACTGGGATGGTTTATTCTGGTTGATAGTGCACTTATCATACGAGAGAGGTATCTCTTTATGTATGAAGTACTGCTGAATGAGCGCAATATCTACTCACTGTATATTGTTGATGTGTTTTACAATTGTTTTTCTTCTTAGCAGGTATGTAATTTTTTTAAGTTACTGTCTTTTATTAATTGTTTATTCCTTTTCAGGTACGCCATTCAGCTGCAGAGCTGATTTATTAATGGTGACAGCAAAAGCGTTTGCTCCCACCATTCATAAAGCAGCGACTCCAGCGCTGTTGGCGGTGATTTCACCACCACAGTTAAAAATAGAGCAAATATACCGGAGCATAGGGGCAGTTGGTGGAAATTGGGGCAGTTTGCCCCAATTCTCCGGTATATTTTTTTAAAAAGTGGCTATGCCCATCATTAGAAATGGGAGGATGAAGGGAGATTTTCTAATGGTGGGCTTACCCACCGATTGATTCTTTTTTTTCATGAAAAAAAGAACATTACTATATATGCCCAACAAGGACCCGTGACATACTAGTGTGTTGCTGGTCTTCTCAGGCTATCCTGTCCCACCAGGGAACGTGAGAATGCAGCTGGTGGTTCCGCCAGCTGACCATAGAGCTGATTGAAGACTAGAATGGCTCCAATCATCTCCATGGCCTAAGAAACCGGAGGCTACGAGCATTTTGTGACTTCAGTTTCGCCAGATATAAACAGCGCCATTGGGAAATTGGGGATTGGGAAATTTTATCACACCGATTTTGATGTGGTCAGATGCTTTAAGTTTTTTAACAAATTAAAAAAAAAAAATATGCGACAATACCTATTTTTATCATAGGGGATATTTAAAATCCCTGTGATAAAAATAAAAATGATAAAAAAAAAAGATGAAAGGGACAGTGTAAAAATAAAATAAAAAAGCAAAATGAATAATTAAAACATTTTTTTTTTAAAAAATGCACCCCTGCGCCCTGTGCACGCGTGCATAGTTGGAAGCAAGCATCAGTCTCGTGTCGTATGTAAACAACAATCTCACCATGCATGTGAGGTATCAACATGAACGTCAGATCAAGGGCAGTAATTCTAGCAGTAGACCTCCTCTGCAGATCTGAAGTGGTAACCTGTAAAGGCTTTTTAAGGGTTTTAAAAATGTATATAGTTTGTCGCCGCTTCGCGGATGTGCGTTATTTATTTATTTTTTTTTTAATAGTTTATTGTTGTTCAACGGATGTGCGTTATTTTTAAAGCATGTCATGTTTGGTGTCTATGCACTCAGCATGAGATCAACTTTTATATTTTGCCAAAAATTTGGGAAAAATAGTGTGTTTTTTTGCATTAAAATCCAAAAAAGTGTTTTTTTTCCCCCAAAAAATGCGTTTGAAAAATTGCTGCACAAATACTTTTTGAAAAAAAAAATTATAACATGCACTATTTTAATCTGTAGGGCCTCTACTTTAAAAAAATATATAATGTTTGGGGGTTCAAAGTAATTTTCTAGCAAAAAAAGTATTTTTTTCATGTAAACAAGAAAGTCAGAAAAGACTTGGTGGATCAAGTGGTTAGAAGAGTGGGTGATGTTGGGCATAAAATGGCAGGACAGTTCAACCCCCCCCCCCCCCAAATGACACCATTTTGGAAAGTAGACACTCCAAGCTATTTTCTGAGAGGCATGTTGAGTCCATGGAATATTAAATATTTTTGTCATTAGTGATTGAAAAATGACAAAAAAATAAAAAATAAAAAAAATACACAAAGTTGTCACTGAAATTATATATTGCTCACCCATGCCATGGGTATGTGTGGAATTACACCCCAAAATAAATTCTGCTGCTTCTCCTGAGTACGGGGATACCCCATGTGTGAGATTTTTGTGAGTCTATCCGTGTACGGGACCCCGAAAACCAATCACCGCCTTCAGGATTTCTAAGGGCGAAAATGTATGCCTTCACCCCACACTACCTATTCAGGTTTCGGAGGCCATGAAATGCCCAGATAGCAAAAAAAAAAACCAAATTACCCCATTTTGGAAAGTAGACACCCCAAGCTATCTGCTGAGAGGCATGTTGAGTCCATGGAATATTTTATATTTTGCCACAAGTTTCGGGGAAATTACATTTTTTTTTTCCCACAAAGTTCTCACTAAATGATAAGTTGCTTGAACATGCCATGGGTATATGTGAAATTACACCCTAAAATACATTCTGCTGCTTCTTCTGAATACGGGGATACCACATATGTGAGACTTTCTGGCAGTCTAGCCGCGTACGGGACCCCAAAATCCAATCACCGCCTTCAGGCTTTCTAAGTGCGTGGTGAGTTTACTCCTCACTCCCTATCACAGTTTCGGAGGCCATGGAATGCACAGATAGCACAAACCCCCCCCAAATGACCCAATTTTGGAAAGTAGACACCCTAAGCTATTTTCTAAGAGGCATGGTGCATATTTTGCAGCTCTCATTTGTTTTGGAAAATGAAGAAATAAACCGATTTTTTTTTTTTTTTTTACTTTTTTCAAATTTCAAAACTTTGTGACAAAATGTGAGATCTGCAAAATACTCAAAATACTTCTCAGCAAATAGCTTGGAGTGTCTACTTTCCAAAATGGGGTCATTTGGGGGAGTTTTGTGCCATCTGGGCATTCCATGGCCTCCGAAACTGTGATAGGGAGTGTGGAGTAAAATCACCTTTTTACGCACTTAGAAAGCCTGAAGGTGGTGATTGGTTTTTGGGGTCCCGTACGCGGCTAGACTGCCAGAAAGTCTCACATATGTGGTATACCCGTATTCAGAAGAAGCAGCAGAATGTATTTTGGGGTGTAATTTCACATATACCCATGGCATGTTCAAGTAACTTATCATTTACTGAGAACTTTGGGGGGGAAAAAAAAAAAAAGTAATTTCCCCGAAACTTGTGTCAAAATATAAAATACTCCATGGACTCAACATGCCTCTCAGCAGATAGCTTGGGGTGTCTACTTTCCAAAATGGGGTCATTTGGGGGGGGGGTTGTGCTATCTGGGCATTTCATGGCCCCCAAAACTGAGATAGGTAGTGTGGGATGAAGGCATACATTTTTGCCCTTAGAAATCCTGAAGGTGGTGATTGGTTTTCGGGGTCCCGTACACTGATAGGCTCCCAATAAGTCTCACACATGGGGTATTCCCATACTCAGGAGAAGCAGCAGAATGTATTTTGGGGTGTAATACCACAAATACCTATGGAATATGTGAGCAATATATAATTTCAGTAACAACTTTGTGTAATTTTTTTTTTTTGTCATCTATCAATCACTTCTGACAAAAAAATAAAATATTCAATGGGCTCAACATGCCTCTCAGCAAATTCCTTGGGGTGTCTACTTTCCAAAATGGGGTCATTTGGGGGGGGGGGGGTTGTACTGCCCCTCCATTTAGCACCTCAAGAAATGAGATAGGCATAAAATAAAAGCTGCGGAAATTCCAGAAAATGTACCCTAGTTTGTAGACGCTATAACTTTTGTGCAAAGCAATAAATATACGCGATTTGGCTTTTTTTTTACCCGAGACATGTGGCTGAATGCATTTTGGCAAAAATTTATGACTAAAATTTAGTTTATTGTATTTTTGTAATAACATAAAGTTGAAAATATAATTTTTTTTCAAAATTTCCGTTCTATTTTTGTTTATATCGCAAAAATTAAAAAGCGCAATGGTGAACAAATACCACCAAAAGAAAGCTCTATTTGTGGGAAAAAAAGGACGCAAATTTCGTTTGGGTACTGCATTGCATGACCGCGCAATTACCATTTGAAGCGGCGCAGTGCCAAATTGAAAAAAGGGCTCTGGTCCTAAAGCTGGAAATCCTTCCGGGGCTGAAGTGGTTAATAGTACATCCCAGGGTACATGCGCAGAGATAAAGGACGGTTTCTCAGAAGGTGGATATGATCTATAATGTGCTCAGTATCTGTGGGATTAGGCAAGATGGTGGAGAAAAGTGCCTCAACGCAGGCCTTTAATTCTCCGGCATTGACGGATTCAGGGATCCTCCTAATTTTTATATTATGCTGGGACAAAAAATAGGCCCGGCCATTTTAGTCTGAGCAGCCAATTTTTCCAGGGACCCGGGGAGGTGGGGGGGGTTGGGGTTGTCGGTAGGCATTTGCCGGGGTAGCTGGTGTTGGTCCTCCATACTGTAATGTGCAAGGGACACTGATATAAAGGGGATTGCACTGTAAAGGGGCCATTTAATGATTACAGGGCCCCTTTACAGTGCAGTGCCCCTGCAATCATGCCCCCCATTTCTCTGTAATCACAGTACCCCCTTAAACTCTCTGCTGACTGTGCAGATCTCCAGCTAATCCCACCCCCTGCTCTCTTACATCAGAGTTCGCACATACCCCCCTTACATCAGAGTCCACGCAGACCCCCCTTACATCAGAGTCCACACAGCCCCCCTTACATCAGAGTCGGCACAGCCCACCTTACATCAGAGCCTGCACAGCCCCCCTTACATCAGAGTCCACACAGACCCCCCCTTACATCAGAGTCCACACAGGCCCCCCTTACATCAGAGTCCGCACAGCTCCCCCTTACATCAGAGTCTGCACAGCCCCCCTTATATCAGAGTCCGCACAGCCCACCTTACATCAGAGTCTGCACAGCCCCCCTTACATCAGAGTCTGCACAGCCCCCCTTACATCAGAGTCCACACAGACCCCTTACAGCAGAGTCTGCACAGCCCCCCAATATCAGAGTCTGCCCATCCCCTTTCATCAGAGCCTGCACAGCCCCCCTTACATCAGAGTCCGCACAGACCCCTTACATCAGAGTCCACACAGCCCCCCTTACATCAGAGTCTGCACAGCCCCCCTTACATCAGAGTCCACACAGCCCCCCTTACATCAGAGTCCGCACAAACCCCCCCTTACATCAGAGTCCACACAGACCCCCCTTACATCATAGTCTGCACAGCCCCTCTTACATCAGAGTCCGCACAGACCCCTTACAGCAGAGTCTGCACAGCCCCCCTAACATCAGAGTCTGCACAGACCCCCCTTACATCAGAGTCCGCACAGACCCCCCTTACATCAGAGTCCGCACAGTCCCCCCTTACATCAGAGTCCACACAGACCCCCTTAGAGTCTGCAGAATTTCAATTTACTATAAAGGGGAGCTCTCCGTATTCCAATGTAAAGGGGAACCCTGATTTAACGGGGGATCTGATGTAAAGAGGTGTTGAGATCCCTGATTTAAGGGGGATAGTGTGGAATCTGGTGTAAGTGGGAACTCTGATGTAAGGGGGTCTCTGCTCACCAAAGCCCCCCTCTTGCATAAGAGTCCACACAACACCCCTTAAATTTGTTTAACACAGTGGGAGGCAGGAGAGAGGGTGAGTTTACTCACCCCAGGATGCAGGCTCAGGCACATGCTGTCTGCAGCTCTCCTCTTCTGGGTTTAATCTTCCCACCCACACATCCCCCGGGAGTGTGGGCGGATCAGACACAGGGCTAGAGGGATGGGATGAGGAGGAGCAGTCCATCCAAGACGCCAAGCAGAACTGTCAGCAACAACGACGGCTCGGAGGCTGAGCTGTGTGTGAGAGACACACAGCTCAGCCCATGCAGCCGCTCATAGATCTGCCGGAGGAGACACAGTCACGGCTGCATATCGGTGGGTGAGCGGCGGCTGCGTCCTGTGTTAACCCTGTCCAGTCCACGGTCGCCTCTTACCTCCCGCTGTGCGGCCTGGACATCAACAGGCCATGGAGCCAGTGACCACCTCTGATAACTCTGTGTTGAAACGCTGCATACAGGACATCATGTTAGAGTGCAGTATACTCCTTAATGAAACTAACATGTCCTTCAATGTTGTGTCCAGCACAGGTTGGTTAGCAGTAAAGTTGAGCGAACACCTGGATGTTCGGGTTTGGCCGAACTTCGCGGAAACGTTCGGGTTCGGTACCGAACGTTACCCGAACTTGACCCCGAACCCCATTGAAGTCAAAGGGGACCCAAACTTTTCGGCACAAAAATGGCTGTAAAAAAATCCTGGAAAGTGCTAGAGGGCTGCAAAAGGAAGAAAAAAGGGAGATGTTATTAGATCTCCAATCTGTCCCTTAAAGCAGTAGTAATCTCTACCTAGTCCAGTATCAGATCGTTCTGTAATCAGATCGTTCTGTAATGCAGGATGAGAGATTGTTCTGTAATCAGATCGTTCTGTAATGCAGGATGAGATGTTATAGATAAATCAGATCATTCTGTAATGCAGGATGAGATGTTATAGATCTACAATCTGTCCCTCAAAGCAGTAGTAGTAATCTCTACCTAGTTATTATCACTGCAATCTGTCCCTCACAGCAGTAGTAGTAATCTCTACCTAGTTATTAGATCTGCAATCTGTCCCTCACAATCTGTCCCTCACAGCACCAGCAGCATCCTCTCCCTACACTAACCTGAGAGCATGTGACATGCAGCACTGTGACTCCAGCCTCATATAGAGGCTGGGTCACATGATGCACTGGCCAATCACAGCCATGCCATTAGTAGGCATGGCTGTGATGGCTTCTAGGGAAAACCAGTGAAACGCTTGTTGATTGGCTGCCCTGCAGCTATTAACCATGCATGATAAAATACCAGAACCCAGAACCCTGACTTTTTCTCAAACGTTCGGGTTTGGGTTCTGGACACGGACACCCGAAAGTTTGGTATGGACCCGGGTTCGCTCAACTCTAGTTAGCAGTAGGGAAAGAGTGATTTGAGCTTACTTCACACTGTTGTTGTGTGTGTTCACTCATTTTAAAGCTTGACTTCTCTGGGCTTCCTGATAAAGGGCTGTGTGAGTGTGAAGTACAGGGTGCTTGTGGGGGAAACCATGTTTGTATCTTCCCCGTTCTGTGGTAGACCGCGTGCTCTGTGTGGAGAATGAGCTGGCACCATCTTGATTGACCTTGTGCTGCGGCTGTGTAAAGAAGGCCATCAGCTTTTTAGGCTTGAAATTATTTTTGCCTTTGCATACCTCTGACTTCTCCGGTTTGATCTGCGGTTGTTCCGCCGTCAGAGGGCTGTATTTATAAGACTCAGGAGTCCCTTTGTTGCCAGTAGATAGCTGTTATGCTCCGGGGGTTCCAGACTCAGGCTTCTAGCTCCATCTGCTGCAGGCCACGCCCCCCTTTGCAGACTTTTATACTAGTAATGGCAGTGGTCAGCCACTTTTGTTGGGACTGCGATATTGCTGTGGACAATCGGACACTAATTGACACTTTTGACACTTTGCTGTACTAATGACACTGGCTAGGAAGGGGTTAAACATCTAGAGCCATCAAAGGGATAGCTGTGTGCCTAGCCAGTGTTTTTGTGTACTGTGTTAAGTGATTTTACTAGGGGAATAGATGGATTTTATTCCCTGCTTTGCAGGAACACAAAATCCATCTCTCCCCCCTGTCAGAACAGAGATCTGCCTTGTTTACATCTCAGATCTCAGTTCTGTGTGTTTTACTGAGCACAGCACCCACAGATTAGCTTTTGCTGTGAATAATCACAGCAGAAGCAGCCCACCGGCAGCGCGTGTGCCCCCTGTAGGTAGGAGTGCAGCATCGCGTATATACAGTATCTCACAAAAGTGAGTACACATTTTTGTAAATATTTTATTATACCTTTTCATGTGACAACACTGAAGAAATGACACTTTGCTGCAATGTAAAGTAGTGAGTGTACAGCTTGTATAACAGTGTAAATTTGCTGTCCCCTCAAAATAACTTAACACACAACCATTAAAGAGGAAGTAAACCCTGCTGTAAACCCTAATGGGTTTAATTCCTCTATGTTTCCCTGCAATGTAGAAGCATAATAGGCCAGTATGCATCGCATACTAGCCTATTATGTGCCACTTACCTGCCATCACCGCATGCGCTGTCCCCACAGCAGGGAGCGTCCATCTTCGCCCCTCTTCCTTCCGGGGCTGCAAACTCTGGCGCTGTGACTGGCTGGAGTCACATGACGTCACCCCCATGCATGCACGCGGGAGCCGACAATCGCTGCATGCTCTGAGTGAAGAAATGGCACGGAGGCCGTTTCTGCACTGCGCATGTGCCGAATGAGGTCGGCACATGCCAGTATAGCGTATATCTCCTAAACCGTACAGGTTTAGGAGATATACAGGGAAGCTACAGGTAAGCCTGATTACATGCTTACCTGTAGTTTAAAGTGGTTGTCAAGAGTTGACAACCACTTTAATATGTAAATTGTGGGCAACAAAAGTGAGAACACCCCTAAGTGAAAATGTCCAAATTGGGCCCAATTAGCCATTTTCCCTCCCCGGTGTCATGTGACTCATTAATGTTACAAGGTCTCAGGTGTGAATGTGGAGCAGGTGTGCTAAATCTGGTGTTATCACTCTCTCATACTGGTCACTGGAAGTTCAACATGGCACCTTATGGCAAAGAACTCTCAGAGGATCTGAAAAAAAGAGTTGTTGCTCTAGATAA
Organism: Glandirana rugosa; assembly: GCA_018402905.1. Classification (NCBI taxonomy): domain Eukaryota; kingdom Metazoa; phylum Chordata; class Amphibia; order Anura; family Ranidae; genus Glandirana; species Glandirana rugosa. Next base: position 91,877 of record BLSH010412463.1, read on the forward strand.
AGATGGCCTAGACTATAAGAAGATTCCAAGACCCTGAAACTGAGCTGCTGGAGGGTGGCCAAGACCATACAATGGTTTAACAGCACAGGTTCCACCCAGAACCGGCCTTGCCATGATCGACCAAAGAGGTTGAGAGCACATGCTCAGTGTCATAGCCAGAGGTTGTCTTTGGGAAATAGTATGAGTGCTGCCAGCATTGCTGCAGAGGTTGAAGGGGTGGGGGATCAGTCTGTCAGTGTTCAGACCATATCCTGCACACTGCATCAATTTGGTCTGCATGGCTGTCTTCCCAGAAGGAAGCCTCTTCTAAAGATGATGCACAACCCGGCCGGCGGAGAAAATGGCCGCATAAGCGAGAGCTCCTCCAGCCTCACACTCGTAGCAACCTGCCACAGTGACAGGAGAGCTGTCCTGGAGGGGGGACCCGACTCACACACCCTGAACTGGAGGACAAGATGAGCGGAAGGCAGCCAAGCAGCCCCATCGCTTGACAGACTTCTTCCCGGCGGCTCCCCAGCAACGAAGGTAAGATGGTGCCCACTCATAAGGAACTAGGAGACCTGCAGTCTGGGGAGCTGGATGAACTGTCTCCCCCTCCTACCCCTACCTCACACAGCCCAGGGAAAACCATACAGGATGGAGGGAGATGAGACACCCTCGGAGCTGCAGTGTGGCAAGCCCCAGGCCTACAACCATAGCATGTAACCAGGCACCACCATAGAAATGTTCCCAGCCACAGAGCAGGCCATAATGGAGAGTACAATGAAAAATATGAGTTTATCTCTTAGAAGCACTCTCTTTAATGACTTTGCTGGCATGTTTACTCCATTGCAAGAGACAGTACAGACGCATGATATCAAAATCCACCACTTAGAAACAAAAATGGCAGATTTATATGCGTCTCACAACAATCTTGTAGATGCCTATGCAGATCAGGAATCCGAATTACAAAGGCTCAAAAATAAAATCGCAGACCTCAAAGATCGCTCAACATGTAATAATATCACATTTAGAGGCATCCCTGAACATGTCCCACCGAGTGAACTGACTAATTTTGTACAGAGATTCATGAAAGCCATCATACCAACACTATCAGATATTGAGCTATGCGTGGACAGCGACCACCGCATACCCAAACCCAAATTTCTGCCTGACATTGCGCCTAGAGACACTCTAGCTCGCATCCACTACTACCACATTAAAAACAGGTGATGGCGGCGGCCAAAAGGAACCCAGTGGTCCCAGATGAATTTAAAGATATATTGCTGTACACGGATATATCGCAACAAACAGCACTCAACAGGAAGAAACTCTCCCCACTCAATTCTATGCAACCATAGCGTGATTTATAAATGCGGATTTCCAGCAAAGCTCCTAAACACATGGAATGGCAGGACCTACCCGGTATACAGTATGGAAAAAGGCATCTCCCTCTTCAAAGAATGGAAGCTGCCCCCTGCAGACCCACCCGCCAGGACACCAAGATCTCCAGACCGTCTACCAACGGAATGGTCCTGAAGTATTTTACACTAGTTTTTGGAGCTCCCCTGCCATCACCCTTGCGACTTCAGTGGGAGGCTGGAGGCTTTAACCCATAGAGGTTTCCTCACTCATGCAGACCCTTTTGTTCATTGTTCCTCTGCTTGGATCAGTGCCCACACTGGCACACCAAAATACCCCCAACACCAACATCAGCAGCTTTGGCTGCCCATTGTGCCTGCACTGGCAGGATTTTCTTAACTGGTTATTGGTTTACTGTTTGGTTCTTGCTTGTGGTTCCTATGCTCTACCCTTCTTCTCTCTCCCACCTATCTCTCTACCAGCCACGCATCAAGATTTGTCTACCAGTTGGCTACCAGATGTCACCATGGACTCTCAGAACTGTCATACCTGGAACCTCCCACAGCCAGACCTACCACAGCATTCAACAAAGGACTAAGATGACCTCAACTACAGGATCCCACACCTCTTCTCCAAGACAGGTGCTAACTACCTTAGACTCCTACCAGAGAACATTTTTTGCTACATCACCTTAGCTAATACCCCACTCTCTCATGCCCCTGAAACTTATGTCATTAAACATCAAGGGTCTTAATAGCCCCTTTAAGAGCTCTGGTGAGAGAGGCCAAATCCTCGAGAGCGGATATTGTTTTTGTTCAGGAATCCCATTTTGCTGCCCACAAATGTCCACGATTCTCTCTCCCTCACTTTCCACATCTATATATGGCCAACGGCCCTAAAAAAGCCTGCAGAGTTCTCATTGCCATTAAAGACTCAGTGCTATATAGACATATCCAAACCATCCAAGACCCACAAGGGAGATTCATTATTTTAACATGCAAAATCAACCTACAAATCTTTACATTGGTTAATGTCTACGCACCAAATACCAATCAGAGAAAATTCCTAGGCCCTAGAGTTGAGCGAACACCTGGACGTTCGGGTTCTGCGGGTCCGAACGAACTCCCGGACCCCGAACCCCATTGAAGTCAACGGGGACCTGAACTTTTAGGCACAAAAATGGCTGTAACAAAGTCCTGTCAAGTGCTAGAGGGCTGCAAAAGGAAGTAAAATGGGGGTAAGTGTGGGGCAAGTGCCCTACAAAAAAATGGGGATAGGGAAAATAAATTAAAATCAAATAAACTAGGAGATGATTTTTGAACTTAATGTGTCACTTACAGCTGCAGCTAGAACCTCTCCCTTTAGAACTAGGAGATGATTTTTGAACAATAATCTGTCCCTCTAAGCAGAAGCATCTACCTAGTGCAGTCAGATCGCTCAAACAGCAGTATATGAAATCTCAAATTACTCCAACAATCTGATTGTTGTGTACGATCCCACAATCTGATCGTTGTGTACGATCATAGCGATCGTTGTGTTATGCAGAGTTTGATCTGCAATCTGTCACTCAAAGCAGCAGTATGTGAAATCTCAAATTTCTGCAATCTGTCCCTCAGAGCAACAGTAGTAATAATCTCAGGATGCAGGATCAGATGTTAAAATGTCTGCAATCTGTCCCTCACGGCAGCATCCTCTCCCTACACTAACCCAAGAGCATATGACATGCAGCACTGTGACTCCAGCCTCATATAGAGGCTGGGTCACATGATGCACTGGTCAATCACAGCCATGCCATTAGTAGGCATGGCTGTGATGGCTTCTAAGGGCAAACCAGTGAAACGCTTATTGATTGGCTGCCCTGCAGCTATTCAACATGTGTGATCAACTACCAGAACCCAGAACCCGAACCCGAATGTTTTTTTAAATGTCCGTGTTCGGGTTCGGGTCCCGGACACCCCAAAGTTCGGTACGGAACCGAACGTTACAGTCCAGGTTCACTCAACACTACTAGGCCCACTATTGAAGAAAATCATGGAGGTGATGCAGGGCACGCTTATCATAGGCGGATACCTTAATACAATACTGCACCCAGATATGTACTATACCACGCCTACTAGAAGGCCTATCCACTCCATAATTTCTCTTCTACATAAATATGACTTGTACGATGTCTGTCTCCATGGATCTGAAAAAGATTTTACTTTCTTGTCATCTGCATACTCATCATACTCACGTATTGATTATTTTTTCATGATGAAAGGTCCACTACAAAATGTGCTGCGAGCTGGTATCAGTACAATTTCCTGGTCAGACCATGCCCCTATCACACTGGAATTGGTTGACAGTCTTAAACCCCCCCCCCCCCCCCCGGATGGAGACTAAATGCCTCACTTCTAGAGGACAAAAAGATACTACAGGAGATTGTACAAGAACACCACGCTTTCTTTAAATGTAATGATACCCCTGAAGCTAACAGGTTTGTCCTTTGGAATTCATATAAAGCTTATATGAGAGGTATTTTAATAAAACTATCTTCACATGTAAGAAAGCAGAGGATGAGGCAGATCGAGGACATATTGCACTCTATATCTACCGCAGAGGAAAAAAAAAATCCTCCCCACACCCCAGCCATACTGAAGAAATCCTCCAAGACAGACAAAGACTGAGAGTAGAGTTGAGCGAACCCGGACTGTTAAATTTGGGTCCGTACCGAACTTTGGGGTGTCCGGGACCTGGACCCGAACTCGGATTTTTAAAAAAAAGTCCGGGTTCGGGTCCGGGGTTCTGGTAATTTTACCAAAAGTTCTGAAAATTGCTGTAAAAAAGTCCAGGAAGGTCCTAGAGGTCTGCAAAAGGAAGGAAAATGGGGGTAAGGGTGGGACAAGTGCCCCACAAAGAAATGGGGACAGGGAAATAACTTAAAATATTTTTAAAAAATAAAAACATAAAAAAAGCAGGAATGGAGGTGGATGTGGACCATCTTCAAACTGGGTCTGAAAAGTATTAATTAACAGTAGAAGCCATATAACTGTTCTAAAATCATCTTCAAACTGTGTCAAAAAAGTATAACTAAGCCGGGAGAACCCATATCACTGTTCTGCAAACATCTGGAAAATGTGTGTGTCATTTTAAATAAAACCGGGACTAACTGAACTACTGTTCTGCAAACATCTGTAAACTGTGTGTGTCACTTTAACTAAAACCGGGAGAAACCATACTACTGTTCTGCAAACTTTAAATGAAACCGGGACTAACTGAACTACTGTTCTGCACACAAACAAATGATATCACTGTTCTGCAAACATCTGCAAACTGTGTGTGAAACTATAGCAGTGCGAAACCATATACCTGTTCTTCTCTATGCTGTAGTTTCACACACACATTCCAGATGTTTGCAGAACAGTGATATGGGTTTGCCCCGGTTTTTGTTAAAGTGTTACACAGGCATTCCAGATGTTTGCAGAACAGTAGTTCAGTTAGTCCCGGTTTCATTTAAAGTGACACACAGACTTTCCAGATGTTTGCAGAACAGTAGTTCAGTTAGTCCCGGTTTCATTTAAAGTGACACACAGACATTCCAGATGTTTGCAGAACAGTAGTTCAGTTAGTCCCGGTTTCATTTAAAGTGGCACACAGACTTTCCAGATGTTTGCAGAACAGTAGTTCAGTTAGTCCCGGTTTCATTTAAAGTAACACACAGACTTTCCAGATGTTTGCAGAACAGTAGTTCAGTTAGTCCCGGCTATATTTAAAGTGACACACAGACTTTACAGATGTTTGCAGAACAGTAGTTCAGTTATTCCCGGTTTCATTTAAAGTGACACACAGATTTTCCAGATGTTTGCAGAACAGTAGTTCAGTTAGTCCCGGTTATATTTAAAGAGACACACAGACTTTTTAGATGTTTGCAGAACAGTAGTTCAGTTAGTCCCGGTTATATTTAAAGTGACACACAGACTTTCCAGATGTTTGCAGAACAGTAGTTCAGTTAGTCCCGGTTTTATTTAAAGTGACACACACAGCTTCCAGATGTTTGCAGAACAGTAGTATGGTTTCTCCCGGTTTTAGTTAAAGTGACACACACAGTTTACAGATGCTTGCAGAACAGTAGTTCAGTTAGTCCCTGTTTTATTTAAAGTGACACACACATTTTCCAGATGTTTGCAGAACAGTGATATGGGTTCTCCCGGCTTATTTATACTTTTTTGACACAGTTTGAAGATGATTTTAGAACAGTTATATGGCTTCTACCGTTAATTAATACTTTTCAGACCCAGTTTGAAGATGGTCCACATCCACCTCCATTTTTGTTTTTTTTTAGGTTTTTATTTTTTAAAAATGCTTTTAGTTATTTCCCTGTCCCCATTTCTTTGTAGGTCACTTGTCCCACCCTTACCCCCATTTCCTTCCTTTTGCAGACCTCTAGGACTTTCCAGGACTATTTTACAGCCATTTTTGTGCCTAAAAGTTCGGGTCCCCATTGATATCAATGGGGTTCGGGGTCTGGGACAAAGTTCGGGTTCTGTCCGGACCCGAACCCAGACTTTGTTCCGAAGTTCAGCCGAACCAGCAGAACCCGGACTTCTAGAAGTTCGCTCAACTCTAACTGAGAGCTTTGCTTCTGTATAAGCATGAGAACCACATCAAATACCTTAAAGCTAAGTACTATACCCTCCATAACAAGGCAGGAGCATGGCTAGCTAAAAAAGTAAAGGCTAAACAACTCCAGCAAAATATCCATACCCTTATCCACCCTGTTTCAAAAATTCCTTTGTCTAACCCACAGGATATTACAAACGCCTTTGCGGATTATTACCAAACTCTATGTGATCTCCAGAGTGACCACCAAGCACCCCAACCTACCCCAAAACTTATTAATGATTTCCTAAATAAAGCAAAACTCCCGGCAATTAAGGCAGAACAACTGCATACTATCGCCCAACCCTTTACCATCCAAGAAATGTGTTCAGTGATCAACAAATTACCCAACAATAAATCACCAGGAGATGATGGGTTCTCAAATGAATATTACAAAAAATTACCCCTACTTACAGCTCCCCACCTGTGATCTGTCTTTGAGTTAGCCTTCTCCTCTGGATCTTTCCCCCCCGGAAATGCTGAGGGCAGTAATAGTGACTATCCCCAAACCTAACAAAGACCCTACCAAACCAGCCAGCTACAGGCCCGTCTCACTTTTAAATTCCTATATCAAAATGTATGCCAAATTTTTAGTAATTAGACTCCAAAAAATGTTGCCGCATGTCATACATCTCGACCAAGTGGGATTTACCCCGGGTTAACAAGCCCCAGATGGTACGAGGCGTGTTATCAACCTGGTCTCTAAGGCTGGATCCTCTCAAACGCCTTCCCTGTTCCTTTCTTTGGATGCAGAGATGGCATTCGAGAGGGTCCACTGGGGATACTTGGAGACAGTGTTGACGACGTTTGGTATAACGGGCTGGCTCCATACCGCCATACTAGCCTTGCACTCTAACCCTTTGGCCACCGTCCTTACTTCCGGCCTATCCTCCAAACCCATACGTATAATGAATGGGACAAGGCAGGGATGCCCTCTGTCACCTATAATTTTGACATTATTGATGGAGCCACTGGCAGAGAGTATTAGAACCCACCCCGATGTTACTGGACTTACTGTTGAAGGTACTGAGCATAGGTTAAGCCTGTTTGCAGATGACGTTATGCTTATCCTCACTAATCCTGCAATATAGTATATTTTAATATAGTAAAATATCATTTTAGGAAATGAATGCATCTAAGTTCCAAATCCTGGGCATAAATGTCCCTCCTACCCTGCAAACCTATCTGGCATCACATTTTCCCTTTACCTGGACGCCCAACGCTCTGACATTTTTAGGCATCCAACTAACAGCACAGGTATCGCAACTATACAAAAAGTAATTTTAAACCATTTCTAGACTCCCTACCACAACAGCTAGCTCATCTAAGATCACAGGATCTATCAGTAGCAGGGAGAATAGCATCCCTACAAATGCTTATTTTGAGCTTTTCTCTCCTCAGTGCAAACATGTTTTAATCAGTACATTTGGAACCATAGGCCCCCCTAGATGCACCCTCAACACCATGATGCGGAATAGGAAAAATGGCAGAATGGGAGTACCCAATGATACAGCCTACTACAAGGCATGTATCTTGGACCAACTCTGCTACTGGTGGACTACCCCCAAACATAAAACATGGGCCGTTATAGAAGCCTCAAATACCCAATCCAAAGACCTTAGGACGACACTTATTGCCACCAAACTAGGGGCCCCGTTACATACGTCAGACACCCCCACAATACAAGCCACTCTTAAAGCATGGGCAGACTTTCCTCTATCATCACACAATGTCAACGCAATATCCAAAATACCCACACCGCTTTCAGCGCTGCAACACTTTTTTCCCCACCTTGACACTTATGCCTGGCAGAACAGAGGCATCACCCTCCTGAGAAACCTATTTAATGGAACAACTTTTCATTCCTTTGAACACCTAGCTCATCACCATGATCTCCAGCCAGCAGACTCCTTTACCTATAGAAAAATACGATCTTTTCTATATAAACACCCTATACCATTGTACTTGGAACTACTAACGTCCATACACACCTTTTTCCAGGAACACTCCCTTCCTCTAAAAGGCATCACTCTATTCTAAAACAGCCTCCATGCTCAAACCCCCTTTTCCAAGCCTAATACTATACTCAAATGGGAGAACATACTGGGAAAGACCTTCCCGGACAAGCACTGGGTTAAGGCCTTTTCCATTACCCATTCCTCCTCTAAGTGTGCAAACCACTGGGAACTTTTTCAAAAAGTAATACTTTCCTGGTATCTTATCCTGTTCAGACTATCTAAAATCTACCCATCCCACACAGCCCTCTGTTGGAGGGAATGCGGAGAACATGGCACATTCTATCACATGCTTTGGTCATGTATCTTTACCATTACCTCTGACATCTGTGGCCAACATATAGATCCCAATCCCGAAATAGCACTTTTCCACTTAAATATACATGATCTACCATCCAAATTCCAGGTGGTGATTACGCAACTACTACTAGCGGCTAAACTTACAATTACAAGACAGTGGAAATCTACCAACGCCCCCTCTCAAACTGACATGGTTAACGTGGTGACTATCAATGTGAAATGGAGAAAGGAATGGCTATCACCAACTTAACGTCTGACATGTTCATAAGAAAGTGGGAATCCTGGCTGACACACCCTAAATGTATAGTTGACAATTAACAAAGACGGTAGAATCTCACTCCAGTGACTGGTTTCCATTACTCCCCTCCCTCCCGTTTCTTCACCCCCTTTATTTTTGTCTCAACAGAGATTCTTATGACACATGCATACAATGAAGCAGTCCTCTCATGTACCACCTAGATTGATAACAACTGTTTGCCTTGACTAGGTGTGGGGCACCTCCCCAGAGCACAATTTGATCCCATTGGGGTGCCTGGGTAGGTAGCACCATACTAATTATAAGAAGCAACCATTACCCCTATTATCTGGTTAATGATGTTGCTGGCTAGTTATTAACTGATATGTATTGTTCTCTATATAACCAGCAAAATGTTGCCTGAGAGACAAACTATGTATAATGTATGATGCATAATGTACAATTGTTCATTAGTATGATCATTTTATAACTCAATAACTCAATAAAAAACTATTGACAATAAAGATGATGCACAAGAAAGTCTGTACACAGTTTGCAGAAGACAAGCAGACTAAGGACATGGATTACTGGAACCATGTCCTGTGGTCTAATGAGACCAAGATAAACTTATTTGGTTCAAATGGTATCAAGCATGTGTAGCAGCAACCAGGTGAGGAGTACAAAGCCAAGTCTGTCTTGCCTACAGTCAAGCATGGTGGTGGGAGTGACATGGTCTGGGGCTGCATGAGTACTGCCGGCACTGGGGCACTACAGTTCATTGTGGCTACCATGAATGCCAACATGTATTGTGACATACTATAGCAGAGCATGATCCCCTCCCTTTGAAGACTGGGCCACAGGGCAGTATTCCAACATGATAACGACACCAAACATACCTCCAAGATGACCACTGCCTTGCTAAAGAAGCTGAGGGTAAAGGTGATGGACTGGCCAAGTATGTCTCCAGACCTAAACCCTATTGAGCATCTGTGGGGCATCCTCAAATGGAAGGTGGAGGAGGGCAAGATCTCTAACATCCACCAGCTCTGTGATGTCATCGTGGAGGAGTGGAAGAGGACTCCAGTGGCAACCTGTGAAGCTCTGGTGAACTCCATGTCCAAGAGGGTTAAGGCAGTGCTGGAAAATAATGGTGGCCACACATAATATTGACACTTTGGGCCCAATTTGGACATTTTCACTTAGGGGTGTACTCACTTTTGTTTCCAGCGGTTTAGACATTAATGGCTGTTTGTTGAGTTATTTTGAGGGGACAGCAAATTTACACTGTTATGCAAGCTGTACACTCACTACTTTACATTGTAGCAAAGTGTAATTTCTTCAGTGTTGTCACATGAAAAGATAGAATAAAATATTTACAAAAATGTGAGGGGTGTACTCACTTTTGTGAGATACTGTATGTCTTGATTTTAACATATACTGTACCTGCTCTAGTCTCATAAACACTGATTGTATTTTTCTGATAGCAAAATTAACCCAAAAACAATGAACCCAATATACAAACTAAGCCTCACGTTTCAGACAGCTAAACATGTGTCAGTTATACACTCAGGCTTCCAGATGCTCTATGAAGCTTCTTTGGCCTGATTGTGCACAGTTACACAAGTCTCTTGCCAAATCTTTTTTTAATATGCACTAGCAACACTCACTGACTTCTAGAAACATATGCCAAGTTCATATAACCACTATTTTTTGATCTTGTACAACATATAAGCTACTCACAAATTCTTTCCAAGAATATGTCTGTTACCATAGAGACTATTAAAATGAGAGAAGAAAAAATACATAAAAAGTGTGATAGACTGCATGTTTTGATTAAACACTTGACTTGTAGATTTAAGACCTGTCCTTGTAGAATACTTTATACAGAAGATAAAATTAAAAATTTATTATTATTAAGTTGAACTTGAGGAAATCACTGTGTGGTCACTCAACACAATATGTATTAATTGTTTGTCATGTTCTTGGCATGAATGTGAATCAGTTCATTAAATCTGTCACTGAAACATTTTAAATGAAATACTCGTTTTTTTCCAGCATGTTTGTCTTTTAGAAATTCAAGTTTTTCATTAAAGGATACATCCACCCAAAAACTATTGATATTTGAATATTTTAGAATCTTAACCACTTGATCACTGGGCACTTAAACCCCCTTAACAACCAGACCAATTTTCAGCTTTCAGCGCTCTCACACTTTGAATGACAATTACTCAGTCATGCAACATTGTACCCATATGAAATTTGTGTCCTTTTTTTCACACAAATAGACCTTTCTTTTGGTGGTATTTAATCATTGCTGGGTTTTTTATTTTTTGCGCTATAATTAAAAAAAGACCGAAAATTTTGTAAAAAAATGAAATTTTCTTCGTTTCTGTTATAAAATTTTGCAAATTAGTAATTTTTCTTCATAAATTTTGGCCAAAATTTATACTGCTACCTATCTTTGGTAAAAAAAAAAAAACAAATTAGTGTATATTATTTGGTCTTTGTGAAAGTTATAGAGTCTACAAGCTATGGTGCCAATCACTGAATATTGATCACACCTGATGTGCTGATGGCCTATCTCATTTCTTGAGACAGCCAGGAAAGTACAAATATCCCCCAAATTACCCCTTCTTGGAAAGTAGACATTCCAAGGTATTTAGTAAGAGGCATGGTGAATTTTTTGAAGTTGTAATTTTTTCCCACAATTCTTTGCAAAATGAATTTTTTATTTATTTATTTCCCCCCCCCCCAAATTGTCATATGTTAACAGGTTATTTCTCACACCCAGCATATGCATACCACAAATTACACACCAAAACACATTCTACTACTCCTCCCGAGTATGGGGATACCACATGTGTGACACTTTTACACAGCCTGGCCACATACAGAGGCCCAACATGCAGGGAGCAACGTCAGGCGTTCTAGGAGCATAAATTACACACATAATTTCTTGACTACCTCTTGCACTTTTGAAGGTCCTGGAGCACCAGGCCAATGGAAACGCCCCAAAAAATCACCCTATTTTGGAAAGCAAACACCCCAACGTATATTCTAGGAAGCATAATGAGTCTTTTGAACGGTTCATTTTTTCCACAAGTTTTTGGAAAATGTGGAAATAAAATGAAAACGCATTTTTTTTTACACAAAGTTGTCAATTTATACAATATTTCTAACACACAGCATGTACCCCGCAAAAATGATACCCTAAAATATATTCTGCTACTGCTACATGCTCCCGAATATGGCGATACCACATGTGTGACACTTTTACACAGCGGGACCACATACAGAGGCCCAACATGCAGGGAGCACCATCAGGTATTCTAGGGGCATACATTTAGAATCTAATTTGACCACCTATTACACTATTGTGAGGCACTGTGGTGGCATATATAGGCACTGTAGTGGCACAGATGGGCAGGGTATTGGCACGGATGAGCAGTAGAATGGCACGGATGGGCAATGTAGTGGCACAGGTGGGCACTGTAGTGGCATGGATGGGCAGTGTAGTGGCATGGATGGGCAGTGTAGTGGCACGGATGGGCAGTGTAGTGGCATGGATGGGCACTGTAGTGGCACGGATGGGCACTGTAGTGGCATGGATGTGTCACGGATTAGAACTGATGTGGTATGGATGAGCATGAATGAGGCACAAATGAGCCATGGATGGGAATGGATGAGGCACGGATGGGTGGGTGAGCACGGATGGATGGATGGGTGAGCATGGATGGATGGCTGGGTGAGCATGGATGGATGGATGGGTGAGCATGGATGGATGGATGGGAGAGCACGGCTGGGTGGGTGCGCATGGATGGATGTCTGGGTGAGCATGGATGGATGGCTGGGTGAGCATGGATGGATGGCTGGGTGAGCATGGCTGGGTGGGTGAGCATGGATGGATGGATGGGTGAGCATGGATGGATGGATGGGTGAGCACGGCTGGGTGGGTGAGCATGGATGGATGGATGGGTGAGCATGGATGGATGGCTGGGTG
>BLSH010412463.1:104428-118910 GCA_018402905.1 Glandirana rugosa
GGCAGTTTACTGCTGCACTAGTGTACATTTGTTCGGCCGCCTTCGTGGCCGAAAAGAGAGGAGAGGCGTGGCTAGCCACGTCACACTCTCCTCTCTCCCCCCTCTCTCCTGCACGACGTCGCGACACCCGCTACACATTACGGGTGTCGTGACGGTCCACTGTGTTATGTGGGGGGTGGTAGGTAAATGGTGGGTGGGTGGTGGGTGGGTCGGTAGTAGTCGGTGGGTGGTGGGTGGGTCGGTAGGTGGGGGGTGGGTAGGAGTGGGTTAGGTAGGAGTGGGTGGGTGGGTAGGTGGGTACGAGTGGGTAGGGTGAGGATGGATTGGGTGAGGATGGGTGGGGGGTGGATGGCTGGGTGGGTGGTGGGTGGCTGATGATGGCTGGGTGGGTGGTGGGTGGGTGGTAAATGGATGGTGGGGGGTGTATTGTGTCACCTGGCAGTGCTGTGGGCATTACACATCGCCCACAGCGCTGCAGCACGTCCTCTCTCCCCCCTCTCTCCTCTCACACTGCACCGATCGGTGCGGAGAGGAGAGAAAAGCCGGTGCTTCCGCCGGCTTGTTTACATGTGATCACGTCGTCATTTGACGGCGCGATCACGTGGTGAAAGGCCGCTCACAGCGGCCATTCACCACGATCCGTGATCGGTCACGGATGTTCCCGTGTGCGCACCCCAGGGGGCGCGCGGGAAGCGCGATTCTAGGAGGATGTCAATAGACGTCCTCCCAGAATTAAGCATCCGCTCTGTAGACGTCATTTGTCTATAGGGCGGTTGTTAAGTGGTTAAAGTTTATCCAAAGCCCAAAGAACTTTAGATTGAATGTGGAAGTGTTAAAGTCACAGGTTTCTATTACTTAGTCTGTCCGCACTGGGTAGGTACACCCTCTACGTTTGTGAACATTTTCACGGGGAGAGAAACTGATGATGTATTCAAAATGATACAAATCTTTCAATGGGGAAACTCTCTATGAGGGAATTGTCACTCACCTCAGAGATATGTCTTTTAATTTTTTGTTGTATATTGGAGACAGGCAATGAAAGGTATTTTTTCGTATCCTAATGAGACAAAAAGTAAAAATATTGATTTTAAATATTCCCCACTGTATACTTCACATAAACTATAATCACCTACTCTTTATTTGTCTATCTTTTGGGGAATCTTGCATGCAAATCTATTTTTTTCAACTCTGCAGCAGTTAAAACACCAAACAAGGATTTCCCATTTTTTAGGTTCAAAAATCAAACCAAGATCCTATCCCAGTAGGTGGTGCTAGCCTATAGCCATTTTTTTAAATACTTGTAACATCCTCAAAAGATACAAGAAAAAAGAGGGTGATGTAATATATTGGTATTTAATTAAAATTAATATCAAGTTTGTCATTTAAAGTGATACCAAAGTCTTGTTTTTTTGTTTCAAAATAATAAACATGTCATACATATTGCTCTGTGCAGTGGTTTTGAACAGAGCAGCCCAGATCCTCCTCTGCATGGGTCTCTCTTCAGCACTCCTGGCCTCTACCTCCTGTTGAGTGCCCCTACAGCAATCAGCTTGCTATGGGGGCACCCAAGCTGTATCCATTCAGACAGAGAGCCACGGCCCAGCCCACCCCCTCTCTCCTCTCATTGGCTCACTGACTTTAATTGACATTAGTGGGAACCAATGGGGCTTTTCTGCTGCCTCAGCCAATGAGGAGGGAGCGTATCGGACAGCTGAGTCTTTTGTGCAACAATGCTGAATCAAGAGTGCCTCAGGTAAGTATAAGAGGGCTGATGGGGGCTGCTGCACACAGAAGGTATTTTATCTTAATGCATAGAATGCATGAATGGCCGGGCAATCTTCTGGAACCTGTGGCATGTCCCAGAAGATTGAGGAAGGGAGGGTGGAGATGTGAACTTCCGCTCGGTGCCACGGTGCCAGAGGCAGAAGTGGGAGCTGGGTACCTGTGAAAACTAGGTACCTGCTACCCCCCAAAAAAATTATATGACAATTGTGGCATGTCAGGGGGTCACTAGTACTTAAAGCGGATGATCCACTTTTGGGTGAAACTCAGCTTTAAATGCTTTTACAATCCTGATAGGTTCCTCTGTCAAGTTTTTGTTTTGGTTCTATTGCTCTTAGTAGTAATCCTTCTCTGTCCTGTTTCCCTGAAACCACACCACTGTAATCTTCATCGATAGATAGATAGATAGATAGATAGATAGGTTCTTTTGATGATGAACCTAAGACCGCCATTTCTGCCCAACTTCAACATTCATAGAAGCTGTACTAGAGCTTCTATGGATGAAACATGATCTATGAATGGAGATGGTGGAGCTATCAATCATCCTCCTGCCCTCCATTCTTATATCTTGTTACATTCATAGAAGCTCCAATAAGGCTAATAGCAGCAGAGGCACAAGAGAAACATCCTACTGACTGTAAGTTATTTCCCTTGTGCTGACTGTTTTGATGTCAAAAACAAAAGTAATGCCTTAACTACAGGTGACGTATTAGAAAAAGACAAATGGGAGGGGGCGTGGCCTGACGTCGAAGAGTGTGGACGTGTGCTGTGTGCTCGAGCCGGGCACAATCAAGAGGAATCCTGCCAGCTGAAGGGTGAGAGACGCAAATACCCCAGCCCAACTCCCTTCCTCACAAGCTTTAATTTAAGCCCAAAATTGGGCGAATCGGTGGCAGGGTTCCGCGCGGCTGGAAATCAAGGCCACGGCTTTTTGCAGCCTACTCACGCCGGACCGTACGGTACGGTCCCTAGAGCTCGGGCCAGCCATCCACCTACCCAGCACACCGGAACACCCTTCCTGGGCCCTACTCTGTGTAGAACTGTGCTCCCCTAATCGCAATATCTACCAGTTAAAGAGGAAGTCCTAGCACGGACCCAGGATGGAGGTGTGAGGTGTCAGCTCCGCATGCTGAGGTATAAACACCAGCCATAGTGAGCCTCACACAGACATCAATATGGGGAAAAAATAGTGGCACACCGCCCCAAGCTCGCTCCAGGTCGCCTAGGGACAGTGACTCGCAAGGCAGCTTCAGTATACCAGACATGTTCCGGTCTCAGCCACGTGAGACCCCGGCATCTGGACGGGCCTCTGCACCAAATACATGTGCTCCCAGTCCCAACGCTACGGGTGGCAACCCAGCATATGCTCACACAACAAGCCCTAGCCCTGCCCAACCGTTAAATTTGCAAGACCTCCGCGTGGTCGCGGAAGACATCAAAGCTACCCTAGCCGCAGCAATTACTGACCTACGGCAAGATCTCCATGCTGTAGTCGCACGCATGGACAACATGGAAACTACAACAACCCGCCACAGTGCAGAGCTACAACTCCATTCCCTGTCACAAGCTCATGACTTCCAGCTTAGAAACCTCCATCGACGGATTGAGGACCTGGACAACCGGGGTCGTAGGCACAATGTCAGGGTAAGAGGCATTCCCAAAACAGTGGAACCTACCCAAATTACCCGGGCTACCATATCAATCTTTAATAACCTTTTAGGCCGCCCACCAGAAACCCCAATTGAGATTGAATGACTACACAGGGCCCTACGGCCAAGAGGCAGAGACACCGACCCACCCAGAGACGTCATCTGCTGTCTGGTCAACTTCAAAGTAAAAGAAGAGATCCTGCGACAGGCAAGGCTTCGCCGTACACTTCTATTTCAAGGTGCCGAGATAAAATTATTCCAGGATCTCTCTCCCATAACCCTGAAATATAGAAGAGATCTCCGTCCGTTATTAGACGTCCTGCGTACCAGAGGGATACAATATAGGTGGAAATTTCCCTTTTGCATTTCGGCATCCAACCAAGGACGTTCTGCCTATCTTAGGGTTCTAGAAGAACTTCCCGCCTTCTGTGACGCTCTGGATTTTCCCCAAGTAGCTATTCTGGAATGGTACAGTGACTTGCGTAACGGGAATCTACCCAGAGCCACATCTATGGACGCCATCCCGGAGAGAGATGACTACCAGCTACGCAGAAGAAGATTCATGTCACCCAGAGCAACAGGCCCATCAAGAGGCAGAAACGTGACTTACACAAGCCCTACAGCCTCGCCGGTACACCGGCGACCTCGCCAAGAGGTCTAAGGTTCCCTTCTTCACTAGCCTCGGGGCATCACTTCCAGCCCGATGCTACCAGAGCTGTCGCTTTATTATTCATCTATCTTATGGTGGGCAACTTTCTTCCAACCAACAGCAATTCCTGACAGCTGAACGACACAATTTTCTCTTCAAATTCTGTCCCTAATGGAAACTCCCACAAAAGAAGCCCGGAGACTTACCTCATGCAAGATGCAGATTGTGGGGGGGTTTCTCCCCTTTTTGTTTTTTGTCCTTTCCATGTTCCGCTTTTGGAAACACTAAGGCAAGTTTTACGACCTGATTCACTACCTGCAAGATCGGAGAACTCAAAAGGACTTCCCCCCCTCCCCTGTCCCATGTTCTCAGGGAAGTCCCATGAGGCCAAGGATATAAACATTAGATAGCTCCACCTCCCCAAACGGGGAACAGAGATGCCTTAACGGTCTCTTCTGCTGAGAACACTTTCCTGATGGCCTAGCATTCCCTTTTGGTCGCTTGATTCAGCAGCCATAAAAACTGTTCCTCTTAACCTCCCACCACCCTTACCCACGGAAGCGGAAAATAGGCTGCTAAACATGGACTCATAACCAGAGTTTTGATAGGTTGTATACCTTGTTCATTGTTTTATGTCTCTCATCCCTTTTGTTGTGTGCTCTCTTTTTTTCTTTTTGTTTTCTTTCCTTTCTCTTCTCTCTCTCCCGGTGGTGCTTCTTTTCTCTCTTATCTCTTTCCTCACAGACTGGAGAGGACCCCTCCCCCGGAACCCTCGAGACCTGGAAAATCTACTGCATCAATTACAAGAAGTGCTTATGGAACCCCTCCTTACTAAACTGATAAATCCACACCTATGGGCCCAGGGCTTCCTCCAGTCCGAGCACAAGGATTCGCGTGATTAATTATGCATCACAATACCTGGTCCTGGGGGACTATCTCCGGGGCTGGCGAACTCCCCACCGGATGTTTAGAAATAATATTCTGGAAGTCAAGGTAACCTGACCATGTGTGTTCAATGTTCTGCTTGTTTTTACGTTTGTATTTGGGGGGACGGTTGCCCATTGGGACCTTGGTCCCAGGGGGCAACTAGGCCTCCAGTGAAATAATATCCAATACTGGGTCTACGACCTGTAGGCTTCTCTTTTTGTTGTTCTTCACACTGTCCCTGTTAAGATACGTTTCTCCCCCTCTCTTCAACCTAGCACTACTTAGTAGGCCCATGCTACATTCCCTACTTGTGTTTGTCCCTCGGTGAAGCGGGACCCCTGGGTTCCTCTTGTATCCACCAACCGACCTCAGACACTTCTCCACACAGCGATCGCTCTCACCCCTGTGGCAGGGGTTTGAGGGCTAGCTGACCCTTTCCAGACAACAGTACAATTTTGATAGTAAGGCCGACTTACACGGCCTACTACTGGTAAATACTCTCCCACCCTATTCCTCCTGCCCATCCCCACCTTTCCCTTCCTTGCCTCCCTCACCCCGCTACCCCCCTGGTCGGGTTCAGTCCACCCCTACCCGTTCCCCCCATTTCTAATTTTTTTTTTTTATCGTAGCGGATTCTGTGGTCCTCCACTGGGGGTATTGCTCGGGAATCCGGGCCAACAACAAGATTAGACACCCCCCCCCTTCCACTCTAGATCTCAAACCCCTCTGGCCCTTACCCACACACCTCTCTAGGCTTATTGTGTCGCTGCATTGGACGCAATGCATAGGCAACAATGACTACATCAAATCATCCAATTGTCCAAACTCCTTTAAAAGTAATATCTCTCAACGTCAAGGGCCTGAACACCCCAGAGAAATGTAGCAAGGTCCTCAACTTAATGCGCAAGCTTAAAGCAGATGTTGTTTTTTTTCAAGAGACCCACTTCAAGACCGATCACATTCCAAAAATAACGAACCGACTCTTCCCGACTGCGTTCCATTCCACCAACACTCAGGCAAAGACCAAAGGCGTCACTATCCTTATCTCCAAAAATACCCCATGGCACCTCACGGACTCTCTACTGGATGAGGAGGGGAGATATATCTTTCTTAAAGGCCTCATAGGCACTACTCCCGTCACACTCGCAAATATCTATAGTCCCAACAAATCCCAAGTCAGCTTTTTCAGGAAGGTCACCCAGACGCTAACTGCATTTCAATCAGGTCTTACAATCTTTGGCGGGGATTTCAATGTTGCTCTTTTCCCCCTGCTTCACACGTCCTCCAACACCTCCTCTCTCCCATTTCGAGCTTTACGCCAAATAAAGATCCAGCTTCAAGACCTCTTGCTCCACGATGCGTGGCATACATTGTTCCCCACCACGAAGGACTATACTTATTTCTCCGTGCCCCATAACCGATACTCTAGGATCGATTATTTGTTTTTGTCAGAAAAAGACCTCCCTCTCCACACTCAAGTGTACATTGAACCAATGACCATTTCAGATCATCATCCGATCACCATTACCCTGTCTCTCCCTGAGGAACGCTCTTTCACCAAAATTTGGCGACTCGACTCGTCTCTCTTAGTGTCTGATCCAGACAGACTACATATCCAAGATAGTATCATAGGATACTTTAGAGAGAATAACACACCAGATGTTCACCCTCTCACTCAGTGGGAGGCCCACAAAAGTGTAATTAGGGGTCGCTTTCTAGCGCTCCAAGCCACTCGTAAAAAAGAAAAGCAAAAAAACTATAGAAGACCTGATTCATAAAATTCGCACCCTGGAACGGGCCCATAAAAGATCCCAGTCCAACCGGGACTATAAAGACCTCACACACGCGCGGGAACTTCTTCGAGAGGAGATAGATCGCAAAACCAACAGAAAATGAATTCTAAGTCATGAACTTTTCTATGAATTTGGCAACAAGTGCAGCAAATTCCTGGCCAGAGCTATACAAAAAAAAGAGCTTCTTCTCACGTCCACACCATCAAAGACTCGCACGGTAGGATATTTACAAAAACCACTGACATCGCCTCCCAGTTTGAGAAATATTATTCAAATCTATATAATCTCCCCAAACATAGCACCTCCCCCGACGAGCAGACCAAACACAAGACGGCTATTGGTGAATTCCTCCTCAAATATTGTCCTGCCCCAATAGATCCTGAAGAAGCCCAGCTCCTTGAGAGGCCTATTACGGAATTTGAACTTAAAAACGTGATGAAACAAACAAAACCAGGTAAAAGCCCAGGCCCGGATGGGCTCACATCGGCATATTACAAAACTTTTATTGACACTCTCTCCTCCCCATTTCTCTCGGCTTTAAATTCGATCTCAACCTCCACCCTCCCATTCAACCGCCTCTTGGAAGCTAACATCACAGTAGTCCCAAAAGCAGATAAGGATGCCACTTTGGTCACAAGCTACAGACCGATTTCCTTATTGAACGTTGATATTAAGCTATTTGCGAAAATATTAGCAATTACCACTACTTCCTTCCCTGATTAAAAATGACCAGGTGGGTTTTGTTCCGGGTCGAGAGGCCAGGGACAACACGACTACCGCCATTAACATACAACACTGGATATGCACGAAAGAGCTCAAGGGATTCTTTCTTTACCTGGACGCGGAGAAGGCGATTGACAGGTTGGCCTGGGACTACATGGGGGCAACTTTGAAACACATTGGAATAAGGAGCGTGATGTTCAATCTCATTATGTCCTTGTATACAACGCCCACCGCCCGGGTTTGGGTCAATGGCCACCTGTCAGACGCCTTCTCCATTCACAGGGATGCCCTCTTTCTCCCCTCCTCTTTGTGCTCACCTTAGAACCATTTCTAAATTGCCTACGTGCCACGAAAGAGATTAGGGGTATAGAAGTCCCTGGGAAGACCTACAAAGTCGCAGCTTTCGCGGACGACATGCTCCTCTTCCTACAGGACCCACATACCTCCTTACCCAATCTAGTTAAAGCTCTTACAACATTCCAGTGTATCTCTAATCTCAAAATGAATATGTCCAAATTATATGCGCTCAATATATCCCTTCCCACAGATATAGTAACTCAATGCCAAAGAAATTTCCCCTTTCAATGGAAAGCAGACGTAATTAAATACTTAGGGATATACCTGACCGCTCACCCAAGGGACCTTTCTAGCAGAAACTATCTACCCTAGCTAAACACGGTCACAGAAGACCTGAAAAACTGGGATAAACCTTATTTCTCCTGGTTTGGTCGTTCGGCGATACTTAAAATGAACATTCTACCTCGTATTCTTTTCCTGCTACAAACAATCCCAATCCTACTCCCTCGAGCCTTCTTTGCGTCATTTTGTAGGTGCTGTTCCACCTTCCTCTGGAAACATAAACGCCCCAGGATTAGCCAGGCACAACTAATCAAACCTAAATCTAAGGGGGGCATAGGACTCCCAGAACTTAGACATTATTACTGGGCATCCCACTTGACGAGAATCGTCAACTGGAACACCCACGTAAACAATAAGAGTTGGGTTCATATCGAAAATGCCTTCTCCCCGACACCACTAAAATCAATACCATGGATACCCACACACGCAGTCGCTCCCGCTCTCAAACAACACCCCCTTATTCACGCTACATTGTGTTGCTTTAAGGAGGTTTGTAGAAGAACAGACCTCTCGACCAACCCGGGTTCCCTCACTCCAATTAAGCTCAACCCAGCTTTCCCTCCTGGAATGTCCAACCGGTTCTTACACAGAGTTTGGCCCCTCCCTGACATGACCGCCTCACACTTTTACAAAGAGAGAGCGATGTTAAATCGCGAGACAGTCCAGACATTCGATCCCAACACTCTAATCGCTCCATGGGTGTATTTCCAAATCCGCCACTCTCTAAGAGACACCAATAGGGAATCAGCTGTCTCCAGATCCCTCACCCTGTTTGAGAATCTCTGTTTCCAAAGGACGGCACAAAGCCATTTGGTTTCCACAATTCACATTATGCTCTTTACCTCGGTTCCTTCTAGCTCGGGCAGTACGTTCTCAAGTTGGGAGAGGGACTTGCAAACGACATTCACGGATGATCAGTGGGAAAAAAATGTTTACATTAGCCCACAAAGGCTTGCTTAATGTTTTAATCCAAGAGAATAGCTATAAGTTACTTACACCCTGGTACAGGACTCCCCAGCTCTTACATAGGTACAACCCCGCTATACCTGAAACATGCTGGAGATGTTCTAGTGAACCTGGCACCCTACTACATATTTGGTGGTCCTGCCCAGCAGTGCAACAATTCTGGACCCAAGTGCATGACCTGACTGTCAGGATCTCCACATATCCCCTAGACTTTACTCCATGTCGTTTTGTGTGTGTTACTGCCAGTTTAATGCCATATAGTTTTGTGCATTACTGCAAGTTTAACACCATATAGTTCTATGTGTGTTACTGCCAGTTTAACGCCATTTACTTCTGTGTGCGTAACTGACAGTTTAACTCCGTATAGTTCTGTGTGTGTTACTGCCAGTTTAACGCCATATAGTTATGTGCATTACTGCAAGTTTAACACCATTTACTTCTGTGTGTGGTACTGCAAGTTTAATGCCATTTACTTCTGTGTGCTTTACTGCAAGTTTAACACCATTTACTTCTGTGTGGGTTACTGCAAGTTAAACACCATATAGTTCTGTGTGTCGCTGTATGTTTGACGCATTATATTGCAGTATATTATAGTGTATCCGTGGAGTGTGTCCGTGTAGTGTAAGTACTCAGATTAAAGTGCCCCAAACACCACTTTACATTGATTAAAGTGCATCTATGTACAGATTTCCACTTCTTCTTTACATTTGCTAATTAGCACAGCCCACTCCCTCCCAATAATGTCTGGGAGGACAAGGAGAGGCAGGCATTCCCTTGGCACTGTAAGGGGGCCAACAACAAATGTGTCCACAGTAAAAGGTGGACGTGGTGGTCAGTCCTCAGGCAGGGCATCATTTCCTCTCTTTAGTGAGTTTACCCATGCTATCCAGCCACAGCTTGCAGAGGAGGTGGTGGACTGGCTTACTAAACCTTCCTCATCCTCCTCATCCTCTGTCACACAAGCAGAGACAAGTGTGCAGTCCCCTGCAGTTGCCAGAGTGGATAAACCTGCCTCCTTGTCCACCTATATTCCTGCTATAGCCCCAACATCAGCCATTAAGGAGTCAGCTGATTTATTTGACCACAGCGTCAGCCACTTGCTCCTTGATGATGGCAAGTGTTTACTGGATTCAGATGTTGGTTCTGAGGTTGAGGATGACAGGAACACTGATGTGACTTGGGAGAGATAGAGCAGAGGAGGAAACTGAAGGTGAGGTGGCACAACCCCAAGGAGGCCAACATCAAGAAAGAGCAGAGAGCAGCCACCCTATTCCATCACATTCTGCAGCTATTATCTCCCAGCCCACTTCCCAAAGCTCAGCTGTCTGGGCCTTTTTCAGCACATCTGCAGCAGATTGCAATGTTGCTATCTGCAAACTGTGTCTCAGGCATATCAAATGTGGCAAAAACACCAGCCATTTGGGTAAAACATGCTTAACAATACATTTAACGTTCAACCACTCAGCCCGTTGGCAAGAGCACCTAAAAGCCACACAAAAGGGGCAGATCTGTCCCTCCTCCTTACCCACTTCAGTCTGCCCCTGTTATACCGAGTCATTTCCTCTCAACAGCCTCCACTGACAGGGATGATGGTATAGCACAGTGTGTCCCACGTTCTAGTAGCACATCTGCCAGCAACACACCACCATCTGTAGACTATAGCCGGCAAATTTCTCTGCCCCATCTGCTGCAGCATAAAAAAAAAATACAGTTCCTGCCACCCACATACCCACCATCTAAATGCATGCTTGTCAAAGCTGTTGGCTCTCCAACTTCTGCCTTTCAGCCTGGTAGATTCTGCCCCCTTCTGTGAATTTGCCTAATGTGCTGTACCACAATGGCAGGTTCCCAGTCGCTACTACCTTTCACGTAAGGCCGCACCATCTCTCTACCATCACGTGGAACGGAAGGTTCTGGCATCGTTGGGCAAGACAGTCAACTGTAAAATCCACCTTACTGCTGGTCCAGCAAGCATAGGCAGGGACGATGTATTTAGTTCACAGCACACTGGGTAACGCTGCTTGCAACTCAAAAGGATGCAGGACAGGGCTCTGTGCTGCAGCTTGTTGTGCCCCCATGTCTCCATACAGCTGGTGGTGATGATGCCAGACCTGTGAGCTCTCCCCTCCTCCTCCTCCTCCTCTGCCACCTACATGCCCTCCTCTGCAGAATTGTCCTATGAACATCAGGTACCCCCTAAGCATTCAAAGGGCTATTCCATGAGTCAGGCTAAAAGGTGCCATGCAGTGCTTCAGCTGGTGTATCTAGGGGACAGGAACCACACGGGAGCAGAGATTCTTGCAGCTCTGCAGGGACAGGTCCAGAGATGGTTCACACCACAGCAGCTGGAGCTAGGAATGGTGGTGTGTGATAATGGCTTAAACCTCCTGTCCGCCCTTACACAGGGAAAGTTGACACATGTACCATGCTTGGCACAGCGTTTCCTAAATATGTACCCAGGGTTGGAAGATGTGCTAAAGCTGGCCAGAAGAGTCTGTAGCCATTTAATGTGGTCATACACAGCAGTGCTCGGTTGGCTGAAATTCAGTGGGAATTCCACCTGCTCGTAAACCCCCTGCTTTGTGACATGCCCACCAGGTGGAACTCGACTTTGGCAATGCTGCAGTGGCTATACATGCAGCAGTGGGCTGTCAATGAGCATCTGTGCGAGTAGGGCACGATGACAGGCTCAGGCCGCCTCAGCTTTTTTTTCCCCACGCCAATGGATGATCATTAAAGATACATGCACTGTACTGTCACCATTTGAGGAGGCCACAAGGATGGTGAGCCGTGACAGTGCATGCATCAGTGACACAATCCCTGTTGTGTTCCTGTTGGAGCAGACTCTGCATGGCATTATGGACAGGGCACTAGAGGCAGAGCATCAGGGGGAAGAGGACTTCCTTTCCTCTCAAGGCCCATTTTATATAGACACCATCATTCCTATGTCACAGAACACACAGGAGGAGAGAGGGGAGGAGGATGAGGAGAATGAGCAGGAGGATTCTGGCACTTTTGCAGGCTTTGAAGAAGAGGAAGACATACATCAATCTGTAAGCGATAGCTTTCCAACCCCAGAACCCTTGGGAGTAGTATGTGGCTGGGAGGAGGAATTTCCAGATGTTGTCATCCTGAGTGACCCCGAGAAGTCTGCTTCTCAAGCTTCAGCAAATTTGAGGTGCATGGGCAACCTCATGCTTCAGAGCCTGCGAAAGGACCCAATAATACATGGCATAAAGAAGAATGATCATTACTGGTTGGCAAACAGCCTTGACTTTCAGCAAACTTTCTTGTCCATGATCTTTAGAAGAGTCTTCCTTCTGGGATGACAGCCATGCAGACCAATTTGATGCAGTGTGCGGCATATGGTCTGAGCACAGACAGGCTGACCCCCCACCCCTTTAACCTCTGCAGCAATGCTGGCAGCACTCATACATCTATTTCCCAAAGACAACCTCTGAATATGACGCTGAGCACGTGCACTCAACTCCTTTGATCGACCATGGCAATGCCTGTTCTGAGTGGAACCTGTCCTGTTAAACCGTTTAACAGGACAGGTTCCTGTTGTATAGTCTTGGCCACCGTGCTGCAGCTCAGTTTCAGGATCTTGACAATCTACTTATAGCCTAGGTCATCTTTATGTAGAACAACAATTCTTTTTTTCAGACCCTCAGAGGACTCTTTGCCATGAGGTGCCATGTTGAATTTCCAGTGACCATGAGAGAGATAACACCAAATTTAGCACACCTGCTCCCCATTCACACCTGAGACCTTGAAACACTAACCAGTCACATGACACCATAGAGGGAAAATAGCTAATTATTACTTAGGGGTGTACTCACTTTAGTTGCCAGCGGTTTGGACATTAATGGCTGCGTGTTGAGTTATTTTGACGGGACAGCAAATTTACACTGTTATACAAGCTGTACACTGACTACTTTACATTGTAGCAAAGTGTCATTTCTTCAGTATTGTTACAAAAATGTGAGGAGTGTACTCACTTTTGTGAGATACTATATATATATATATATATAAATATACATATATATATATATATATATACACATACATACACATAGTATATATATATATATATATATATATATATATATTTGATTTTTTTTTTTTATTTGTGTACTAGGTAGCGCAGGATATATATTTTTTGTTTTTGTAGTACCCACACCCCTCCCCCTCTCGTTCCAAATTTCTCTTTTCTTTCCCTTAAAAATATCTTCTTGTAGCAAGAAGCAGATTTTATTACTCCCTGTGACATCATCATCACCATGATTGAATTTTTTTTACAGAGGCAGCTGCTGGGAGTTCAGTTCTTATTTTCATAGGCACACTCCCAAAACGACATCTCTCAAGAAACTTTTCCCTTTACAAAGTGTGTGTTTAGGCTCTTCCTCAGCATTGTATTGCTAGGAAAGAAATACATGTACATACCTAGAGTGGGGTGAGAAAGTTAATGGAATAGATGGGGAAGAAGTAAAAAACCGAAGTCAGAGCTGACAATGTTGGTTGGGATTTCATTTTAGTGAAGGCACCACTTTATGATTTTAAGCAGAAATTTGGGAGTATGGGGAAAAACATGAGGCAAATGTAAACATATTTAAAAGATGTACCAAATTATCTCGAGACTGAATTACTAGTGTAGGCATGGAACTTTTGAGGCAAAGTAATTTGTATAAAATTATCATGTTTATTCAAAATATACTTAAAATTAGACAATAAGTCCACATTTATACAGAACCATGGTAAAATCTGTTATGGCTTTATAAAATCAATAGATCTCACTTCCGGTTCCGGCGCCCGCATGGAGAGGAGGTGAAGGAGAAGAGCTCCCGCCGGTTCCTCCGAAAACCTGCATTTAAAGCCGGATTCAACCGAGGTACACCCTGCCAACCCCCCTCCACACCCAGGGGAGCACTAGCAGACGGTCATGGACCGCTTTGTAGAGCGGCAGACGGCCCGCGCAGCCCCGCTCCAGCCCCAGCCAGAGGGAGACAGCGCTCATGCTGCAGCCAACATGGCGGCTGCACAGCAGGCACACGCTGCTCCAGCAGCACCAACACAGGTCCCAGCGACCACGCCACTCAGCCCATCACACCACAGCCTGCTCTCAAGACCCCCGCCTGATCCCCCAATTGACCCGGCCTCCCCTCCAGGGATCGCTCAGGCCGTCATCTCCCTTCTCACCCCCATGGTGACAGAGGCCATTGAAAAAGCGGTACAGAAAGGCCTAGAACAACTTCACAGGGAGATTCAACAACATTCAGCCAGACTTGACCACGCTGAGGAACGGATTAGCACAGTTGAGGATGACACTGCTATCCTATCCGCAACTATAGCCA
>BLSH010412463.1:123925-159075 GCA_018402905.1 Glandirana rugosa
TTGAAATCTCTGGACACTGACCGTAACGATAAATGCACTAAAGTAGACCCTTAATTTATTTAGAACCTCCCCCGACCAGGGAGAAGGGAACTTAGTGGACGTGTTTACGGTCGTCTGTACGTAAAACGTAACGTATAGTCGTAACAGTGTGATATCTTCTTTAGTTTCCAGGTAGGAAATATATTTCTCCGTAACGGGGAATAACGTTGTCGGTCTGGTGATAAAAATTTGGTTAACCTATTTCTGTGTCTTGGTAATCAGACTTAAAGGAAGTTCTTTTCTATTGTTAATTTGTTTCAGATATCGAGGACTACTTCTCCTGACACAGGTCCTTTACGTACCCCTCATTATGTACTGTGATGTATTACCTTTGCTCTTGTGATACCGCTGACTTTTGTACTCTACACTTTGTTAAAAAAGCAATAAAGATATTTAAAAAAAAAAAAAAAAATCAATAGATCTCAATACTGTATTGGTTTACACATATAGTCTATTGAGGCTCAATGCATTTCCTGGACACAGTCCTCTTCATCAGGAGCTATAGACTTTGTTTAATTGTTATCTTTTCTTGAAGGAAATTCAGACTAATGGTTCTGTGTCTTTATCCAATTGGTTTAAAAATAGTGGTCTGGCTGTTGCAATAAGGGGCAATGCCTCTTTATATAAAGGATGGACCTTTGATTTCTTCTATAGTGTGACAATGCTGATATGCAATGCAAAATGCATGTCTGCTGGCATTTGTGCAGGTGATTCAAGGGAAGAGGGACCAGCCCCCTCCAAGATTTATTTAATTCCCAGATGAAATCACGTAAATAGCAATGCCAGTCACAGGTCTCTAAAGTTCAGCAAGCCCACAGTGTGACATTATGGAGATTGATTTAAGGCCAATACTGACAGTGTCTGTGTTCTGCCACTACAGCTCAGACAATCATTTCCTGGACATGAATATTTTGTAAAAGTGATCTCAATGCCTCTACATCTGCCTGATCATTTTTACAGGGCACAGAAGGGGACCACAAAAGATGTTGTTAATCCCTTGTGATAGCAAACAAGCTTAGCAAAATAAATCAAGAGAAAGTGTAAAAAAAGTAAATAAATAAGTAAATAAAAATTAAAGCACCCCCATTCCCCCAATGCTCACATGCAAACATGAATGTGCATGAGGGACGTGCGGTGAGGTCAGTGGCTGATGAGGCACTGGCTGGTATTACAACCAGATACATGCAGGTTACATATGCCGTGAACGTTAGAGCGAGAGCAACAATTCTAGCACTAAACCTCTGTAACTCTAAACATGCAACCTCTAAAAAATTTTAAAGCATTGCCTATGGAGATTCTTAAGTAATGCAGTTTGACCAATTTTAAAGAGTGACATTTTAGGTATCTATTTACTCGGTGTAACATCATCTTTCACATTATACTAACAAATCGGGCTAACTTTACATTTTTTTTAATTCATGAAACAGTCCCCCCCCCCCAAAACAAAAAAACACATTTAAAAAATTGCTGTGCAAATACCGTGTAACATAAAAAGTTGCAACAACCTCCATTTTTTTCCCTAGGGTGTCTGCTAAAACAATGTATATACTGTTTGGGGTTCTGAGTAATTTTCTAGCAAAAAAATGATGATTTTTACATGTAGGAGAGAAGTGTCAGAATTAGCCTGAGAGGCAAGGGGTTAATTACCATAAGGAATTTACAAATAATTATTATACATTATTTTTAAGGTAATTTACTATATTTTCAAAAGCTGTACTCAAGCAGGTGGCATAATGGACAAATTACTGAAGTGTGAAGTTATAACTTCAAATCAGTTATTTCACAGTAAATAGATAAATAATAAATTATTATCTTATAACTAGTGTTGAGCGAACCCGAACTGTAAAGTTCGGGCCCGTACCAAACTTTTGGGTGTCCGGGATCCGGACCCGAACCCGGGCTTTTCAAAAAAAGTCCAGGTCCGGGTCCGGGGTTCTGGTAATTTTACTAAAAGTTCTGAAAGTGCTGTAAAAAAGTACTGGAAAGTCCTAGAGGTCTGCAAATGAAAGGAAAATTGGGATAAGGGTCAGACAAGTACCCTACAAAGAAATGGGGATAGGGAAATAACTTAAAATATTTTTAAAAAATAAAAACATAAAAAAATCAAAAATGGAGGTGGATGTGGACTATCTTAAAACTGTGTGAGAAAAGTATAAATTAGCGAGGAGAAGCCATATCACTGTTCTAAAAACAATGTAGAACAATGATATGATATCACTGTTCTACAATTATCTTCTAACTGTGTGTGAAAACTATCAATAAGAGGGGAGAAGCCAGATCACTGTTCTAAGAACAGTGATATATCATATCACTGTTCTTAGAACAGTGATCTGGCTTCTCCACCGCTAGGATGTACAATCATCTTAAAACTCTGTGATAAAAGTATAAATTAGCCAGGAGAAGCCATATAACTGTTTTTTAAATTATTTAAGTTATTTTCCTATCCCCATTTCTTTGTAGGGCACAAGGTTGTCCGATCCTTACCCCCATTTTCCTTCCTTTTGCAGACCTCTAGGACTTTCCAGGACTTTCTTACAGCCATTTTTGTGCCTAAAAGTTCGGGTCCCCATTGATTTCAATGGGGTTCGGGTCAAAGTTCCGGTTCTGTCCGGACCCGAACCCGGACTTTGTCCCGAAGTTCGGCCGAACCAGCAGAACCCGAACTTCTAGAAGTTCGCTCAACTCTACTTATAACATATAGCATAATAATATGTGATTTTGCTTGTACCTTTTTCAGTAGCAGCAGATTCTAATTCTCCCTCTTAACTGTGTGAGAAAAATATGGGATTATGGGTAAATCTTATACACATAAACCCATGTATTTCCTTGTAGTTAAGAGGGCTGGGCTGGAAGGGAGTATATGTCTTTTAGACACATGCCCCCTTCTATGAAACTGCAGTGAGGTCAGCCTCCACTGCAGCATTTTTATTGGACAGCTTGGGCCAAAGGTGCTTTACCATTGGATAAGGCTCCAAGCTGTCCATTGTGCTCAGTGCCTCTGACAAAAAGTATGGAGAGGCACTGTGAGCACATCTTGTCAGTCTGCTGCAAACACAGTGTGTCAGCTTGTATTTAAAATGGCCACACTGTATGTAGCTTCTGACAGGCTATGCAAGGAACCATAGAAGATAGAAGCCCCACATTGGTGGGGTAGGACTTCAGCTACTGTACATACCTACCAAGTCTCTGTGACCCCAGGTAGCTGAGCTATGACCCTCAAAGTCAATCTTTTTTTTATGTTCATGGCAGGTGAGCCTCCCCTGACTGCACATCCCTAACATGCATGTAGGTCCCACACGCATATGTAAACTGTATGTGGTGGTAAGTATTCAAACCTCTTAAAATTTTCCACATTTTGTCCTGTTACAACCAAAAACGTAAATGTATTTTATTGGGATTTTATGAGATAGACCAAAACAAAGTGGTACATAATTGTGAAGTGGAAGGAAAATGATAAATGGTTTTCAAGATTAAATATTTAAAGATATAAATATTTGAAAATTTTGGGGTGCATTTGTATTCAGCCTCCCTGAGTCAATACTTTGTAGAACCACCTTTCACTGCAATTATAGCTTAGTCTTTTTGAGGATGTCTTTACCAGCTTTGAGCATCTAGAGAGTGACATTTTTGCCCATTCTCCTTTGCAAAATAGCTCTGTCAGACTGAATCTAGAGCATCTGTGAACAGCAATCTTCAAGTCTTGCCACAGATTCTCAATTGGATTTCGGTCTGGACTTGGACTGGACCATTCTAACACATGAATATGCTTTGATCTAAACCATTCCATTGCAGCACTTGTCTTATGTTTAGGGATGTTGTCCTGCTGGAAAGTGAACCCAGTCTTTTGCAGACTCTAACAGGTTTTCTTCTAAGAGTTCCCTGTATTTGGCTTCATCCACTGTCCCATCAACTCTGAGCAGCTTCCCTGTCTCTGCTGAAAGAAGCATCCCCACAACATGATGCTGCCACCACTACATTCAGGGTGATGTGCAGTGTTACTTTTTCGCGACACATAACATTTTGTTTTTAGGCAAAAACGTTCAATCTTGGTCTCATCTGACCAGAGCACCTTCTTCCACATGTTTGCTGTGTCCCTCACATGGCTTCTCGCAAACTACAAACGGGACTTCTTATGGCTTTCTTTTAACAATGGCTTAATTCTTGCCATTCTTCCATAAAGGCCAGATTTGTGGAGCGCACGACTAATAGTTATCCTGTGGACAGATTCTCACACCTGAACTGTGGATCTATGCAGCTCCTCCAGAGTTAACATGGGCCTCTTGGCTGCTTCTCTGATTAATGCTCTCCTTGCCTGGTCTGTCAGTTTAGGTGGACAGCTATGTCTTGGTAGGTTTGCAGTTGTGCCATACTCTACATTTTCGGATGATGAATTGAACAGTGCTCTGTAAGTTGTTCAAAGCTTGGGATATTAGTTTATAACCTAACCTTGCTTTAAACTTTTCCACAACTTTATCCCTGACCTGTCTGGTGTATTCCTTGGCATTCATGATGCTGCTTGTTCACTAAGGTTCTCTAAAAAACCTCTGAGGGCTTCACAGAACAGCTATACTTATACTGGTATTAGATTACACAGAGGGGGACTCTATTTACTAATTAGGTGACTTTTGAAGGCAATTGGTTCCACTAGATTTTAATTAGGGGGATCAGAGTAAAGAGGGCTGAATACAAATGCATGCCACACTTTTCAGATATTTATTTGCAAAAAATGTTGAAAACCATTTATCATTTTCCTTCCACTTCACTTTGTGTTGGTCCATCACATAAAATCCTGATGAAATACATTCATATTTTTGGTTGTAACGTGACAAAATGTGGAGTATTTTAAGGGTATGAATACGTTTTCAAGGCACTGTATATGAGATACTCCTGCAAATGTCAGAGTGAGAGCAATAATTCTGGTGCCAGAGCTCATGTTTAACTCCAAACTGGTAACCTGTAAAGGCTTTTAAAGCATTTACTTTAAAATTAGAGATTTTTTTAGGTACTCTAGTTTGTTACAATTTCACAGGCATGCACATTTTTAAAACTTGACATGTTTAGTACAAATGTACTCAAAATAATGTCATCTTTTATATTTTACTAAAAATTGTGTATTATGGAGGCGTGGCCAGGACATGCATGTGAGAGGAAGCAAGCTCTCACAGCTCCCGGTTTTGATCCAGCACCGATGCTTCCCCAGCCCACGATCCGGTTCTGAACCTGGCCATTCTAACAGTCCAGGACCCGGTGATCATGGGGGAACCTCCGCCAACGCTCTGCACCCACGGGATGACATGTAAAGGACAGTGTGAGGCCGCTGGCCTAGAAATCCAAGGTCTAGACAAAGATTTGAGTCTAAAAGCTCCCAAGACTGGCAAAAATGTGGATAATGACCCCCCTAGGGACATGCTATACTATGTACAGAGCTGGGGGGACAGTTGGAGGTGGAACAGGGAGAACACTCAGTGCATTCCGAGGACCCGTCACAAGGTGAGAACCCACATGCAGCAGCCAGTGCAGCCCACAATGATACACGGGAAGAAACTCAGAATACATTGTCTGACCTTACCATGCAAGACACAGGCAGGGAGGAAATTCCCAAGCCCACATTAGCAGACATCCTTAAGGCAGTACATACCTGCAACGCATCAGTAAATATGCAGTTTGGACTGCTGAGGGAGGATGTTTCACTGCTCCGTAAGGACTTACAAAAAATCTGTGAAAGAACCACAGCCATGGAGAGCAGAGTTAGTGAGATGGAGGACCAACTGCCCCCTATATCACAGGACACCAAAGCTGCTTATCATATGGCAAAGGAGGCTAGCAATAAGGCGGAGGACACAAAGAACCATCTTAGATAGAATAATATATGCATAGTGGGGCTCCGCGAGCGGGTGGAGGGCAAGGACCCCATGGCCTTGAGACTTTTGGTAAAGATATACTATCCCCCCTATTTGCAGTGTAGAGGGCGCATAGAGTCCCTACACATCCATTACCACCAGGCAACCCGTTCAGGTCTATGCTGGCAAGAATACTCCACTACAGAGACAGACAAGGGAACGTGCGAATATCCAACATAATGGCGTTAGAATCTCCCTCTATCCGGATTTCTCTGCAGAAGTGCAGAGATGCAGACCTAAGCCTCAGGATGTAACACGCCGGTTAAGGCTGCTACAGCTCCCATACACTATGCTTTATCCTGCAAAGCTGCAGGTCACAGTCCGTGGCCAGGCCCAATTTTTTTTAATCTGCCAGGGAAGCAGGGGCCTGGATAGATCATAATGAACAAGCCCTTCAGCGTCATGGAGGTGATGCAGATGAGGAATGAAACACAGCACCATAATTTCCACCACTGTGCAAAGACATTCACTTTTGTCTAATACTGTGCCTTAGAACACTACCTTCTGCTGTACTGTATCCTCGGGATGGGGAACAAAATATTGTAACCAAAGATGAGAGCTATGTCAAGTTAAAAGTAAGTTTTACAACTTATTACTGCTAATCTGTCTATATCCTACATTGACTTGTGCTATTGTTAGTGAGAGGGCCCTGTTGGCAGCTCCAAAGGCATGAAAGTTGGAACAGTTTGAAGAGTTGCTCTACATAGTTCTCCTTATTAGTTGCAATACCAGCAATTTGTACATGGAAGCCATAAATGTAATGTCTCAAAACTACCACGCAATGTCAGTAAAGGACAAGATGAGTCAAGGTTGTTGTTTGACTAAGTCTCCTCAATATACTAACTACTGGATTACAAACCCTAGGAGTGCACAATGTACAACCCACATGCCTGGGGCTGCCATGTTACCCGTAAACAGCACCATAACATCCAATAGTGTCCTGGAATATCAGAGACATGAACTCCCTGCTCAAGAGAACTATGATTTCTATGTGCCTAAAGAAAATTAGCCTGCTATTCTTTTTTTTTTCAGGAAACTCATTTGACTGCAGAGACTGTGGGCTGCCTGCGGTATTCTTGGGCGGGTAAGGGTTACCATTCTATGCATACCTCCCACTCCAGAGGAGTTAGTATACTGATTCATGGGACTATAGACTTCCAGAAATTTGATAGCAAAAAAGATGCAGAGGGTCGGCATACATTTTTGCACTGTAGGGTGGTTATATTGCAATGTATATTGACTTGTGTTTAGGTTTCCTCCCCCATTTACAGCGTAAATACTGAGGATACTGATTGCCTACTTGGACAACAAACCAGAGGTGCCTCTGCTTATAA
The DNA here is from genome assembly GCA_018402905.1 of Glandirana rugosa. Classification (NCBI taxonomy): domain Eukaryota; kingdom Metazoa; phylum Chordata; class Amphibia; order Anura; family Ranidae; genus Glandirana; species Glandirana rugosa. The sequence continues at coordinate 131,199 of BLSH010412463.1, forward strand.
TGGGGGACTTTAACTGCTGTCTGCAAGCGGTGCTGGATAGACATCCAGCCCCTCAGTCCTCTGCCCTCTCCAGGGGTACCCCCCTGGCAAGGATGTTGCAAGAGGTGGGCTGGGTGGATGTCTGGTGCCTCCATAATCAGGGACTAAACAGTTCTCGTGTTTCTCAAAGTCTCATGGCACTCTTTCTAGAATAAACCTGGGTTTGGAGAACACAAGTATGCTCCCATACGTATTTGATTTGGTTTATAAGTATAGTTGAGCGCACCCGGACTATAAAGTTTGGGTCTGTACCAGACTTTAGGGTGTCCGTGCCCTGAACCCGAACCCGGACATTTGAAAAAAAGTCCGCATTCAGTATTCGGGTATTTTTGGAGCCTTTTGTATAGCTGCTGGGCAGCCAATCAACAAGCTTTTCACTAGTTTGCCCTTAGAAGCCATCACAGCCATGCCTACTAATGGCATGGCTGTGATTGGCTAGTGCATCATGTTACCCAGCCTCTATATGAGGCTGGAGTCACGTAGCGCCGCATGTCAGATTGTCTCAGAATAGAGTAGGGAGAGCTTCATGACAGTGCTGTGAGGGAAAGATTAGCATTCTCAACCATCTCAGACTGCATTAGGGAGACCTTCATTGTGGTCCTGTGAGGGACACATTAGCGTTCAGAACCATCTTATAGTGCATTGGGGAGACGTTCCTGTCTGTGCCGTGAGGGAGACATTATCATTCTAAAACCATCTACTACGGCAATAGGGACAGGTTCCTGTTGGTGCTCTGAGGGAGAGATTATCATTCTAAAACCATCTACTACTGCATTAGGGACAGGTTCCTGTTGGTGCTCTGAGGGAGAGATTATCATTCTAAAACCATCTACTACTGCATTTGGGAGAGGTTCCTGTTGGTGCTCTGAGGGAGAGATTATCTTTCTAAAACCATCTACTACTGCATTAGGGACAGATTCCTGTTGGTGCTCTGAGGGAGATTTTATCGTTCTAAAACCAACTCAGACTGCATTAGGGAGACCTTCATTGCGGTCCGGTGAGGGAGACATTAGCGTTCAGAACCATCTTATAGTGCATTAGGGAGATGTTCCTGTCTGTGCTGTGAGGGAGACATTAGCGTTCAGAACCATCTTATAGTGTATTAGGGAGATGTTCCTGTTGGTTCTCTGAGGGAGAGATTATCACTCTAAAACCATCTACTACTGCATTAGGGACAGGTTCCTGTTGGTGCTCTGAGGGAGAGATTATCATTCTAAAACCATCTACTACTGCATTAGGGATAGGTTCCTGTTGGTGCTTTGAGGGAGAGAATATCATTCTAAAACCATCTACTACTGCATTAGGGACAGGTTCCTGTTGGTGCTCTGAGGGAGATTTTATCATTCTAAAACCATCTCCTACTGCATTAGGGAGAGGTTCCTGTTGGTGCTCTGAGGGAGAGTTTATCTTTCTAAACCATCTACTACTGCATTAGGGAGAGGTTCCTGTTGGTGCTCTGAGGGAGAGTTTATCATTCTAAAACCATCTCCTACTGCATTAGGGAGAGTTTATCGTTCTAAACCCTCTACTACAGCATTAGGGAGAGGTTCCTGTTGGTGCTCTGAGGGAGAGTTTATTGTTCTAAAACCATCTCCCACTGCATTAGGGAGAGGTCCCTGTTGGTGCTCTGAGGGAGAGTTTATCATTCTAAAACCATCTACTGCATTGGGGAGAGGTTCCGGTTGGTGCTCTGAGGGAGAGTTTATCATTCTAAAACCATCTACTACTGCATTAGGGAGAGGTTCCAGTTGGTGCTCTGAGGGAGAGATTATTATTCTAAAACTAACTACTACTGCATTAGGGAGAGGTTCCTGTTGGTGCTCTGAGGCAGAGATTATCATTCTAAAACCATCTACTACTGCGTTAGGGATAGGTTCCTGTTGGTGCTCTGAGGGAGAGATTATCATTCTAAAACCATCTACTACTGCATTAGAGAGAGGTTCCTGTTGGTGCTCTGAGGGAGAGATTATAATTTTAAAACCATGTACTACTGCATTAGGGAGAGGTTCCTGTTGGTGCTCTGAGGGAGAGATTATCTTTCTAAAACCATCTACTACTGCATTAGGGACAGATTCCTGTTGGTGCTCTGAGGGAGAGATTATAATTCTAAAACCATCTACTACTGCATTAGGGACAGGTTCCTGTTGGTGCTCTGAGGGAGAGATTATCATTCTAAAACCATCTACTACTGCATTAGGGACAGGTTCCTGTTGGTGCTCTGAGGGACAGTTTATTGTTCTAAAAACAACTACAAATGCATTAGGGCCAGGTTCCTGCTGGTGCTCTGAGGAAGAGATTATCATTCTAAAACCATCTACTACTGCATTAGAGAGAGGTTCGTGTTGGTGCTCTGAGGAAGAGATTATCATTCTAAAACCATCTACTACGGCATTAGGGAGAGGTTCATGTTGGTGCTCTGAGGGAGAGATTATCATTCTAAAACCATCTACTACAGCATTAGGGAGAGGTTCCTGTTGGTGCTCTGAGGGAGAGATTATCATTCTAAAACCATCTACCACTGCATTGGTGACAGGTTCCTGTTGGTGCTCTGAGGGAGAGTTTATCGTTCTAAAACCATCTACTACTGCATTAGGGAGAGGTTCCTGTTGGTGCTCTGAGGGAGAGTTTATCGTTCTAAACCAATCTCCTACTGCATTGGGAGAGAGTCCTGTTGGTGCTCTGAGGGAGAGATTATCATTCTAAAACTATCTACTGCTGCATTAGTGACAGGTTCATGTTGGTGCTCTGAAGTGGAGATTATCATTCTAAAACCATCTACTACTGCATTAGGGAGAGGTTCATGTTGGTGCTCTGAGGGAGAGTTTATCGTTATAAAACCATCTACTACTGCATTAAGGAGAGTTAATCGTTCTAAAACCATCTACTACTGCATTAGGGAGAGGTTCCTGTTGGTGCTCTGAGGGAAAGTTTTTCGTTATAAAACCATCTACTACTGCATTAGGGAGAGGTTCCTGTTGGTGCTCTGCGGGAGAGTTTATCATTCTAAAACCATCTCCTACTGCATTAGGGACAGGTACCTGTTGGTGCTCTGAGGGAGAGTTTATCGTTCTAAAACCATCTACTACTGCATTAGGGAGAGGTTCCTGTTGGTGCTCTGAGGGAGAGTTTATCGTTCTAAAACCATCTACTACTGCATTAGGAAGAGAGTCCTGTTGGTGCTCTGAGGGAGAGATTATCATTCTAAAACTATCTACTGCTGCATTAGGGACAGGTTCATGTTGGTGCTCTGAGGGGGAGATTATCGTTATAAAACCACCTCCTACTGCATTAGGGAGAGGTTCCTGTTGGTGCTCTGTGGGAGAGTTTATCGTTATAAAACCACCTACTACTGCATTAGGGAGAGGTTCCTGTTGGTGCTCTGAGGGAGAGTTTATCGTTCTAAAAACATCTACTACTGCATTAGGGAGAGGTTCCTGTTGGTGCTCTGAAGGAGAGTTTATCGTTATAAAACCATCTGCAACTGAATTAGGGAGAGGTTCCTGTTGGTGCTCTGAGGGAGAGTTTATTGTTCTAAAACCGTCTCCTACTGCATTAGGGAGAGGATCCTGTTTGTGCTCTGTGGGAGAGTTTATCCTTATAAAATCATCTACTACTGCATTAGGGAGAGGTTCCTGTTGGTGCTCTGAGGGAGAGTTTATTGTTCTAAAACCATCTACTACTGCATTAGGGAGAGAGTCCTGTTGGTGCTCTGAGGGAGAGATTATCATTCTAAAACTATCTACTGCTGCATTAGGGACAGGTTCATGTTGGTGCTCTGAGGGGGAGATTATCGTTATAAAACCACCTCCTACTGCATTAGGAAGAGGTTCCTGTTGGTGCTCTGTGGGAGAGTTTATCGTTATAAAACCACCTACTACTGCATTAGGGAGAGGTTCCTGTTGGTGCTCTGAGGGAGAGTTTATCGTTCTAAAAACATCTACTACTGCATTAGTGAGAGGTTCCTGTTGGTGCTCTGGGGGAGATTTTATCATTATAAAACCATCTCATACTGCATTAGGGAGAGGTTCCTGTTAGTGCTCTGAGGGAGAGTTTATCGTTAAAAAAACTTCTACTACTGCATTAGGGAGAGGTTCATGTTGGTGCTCTGAGGGAGAGTTTATCTTTATAAAACCACCTACTTCTGCATTAGGGAGAGGTTCCTGTTGGTGCTCTGAAGGAGAGTTTATCGTTGTAAAACCATCTACTACTGCATTAGGGAGAGGTTCCTGTTGGTGCTCTGAGGGAGAGTTTATCGTTCTAAAACTATCTCCTACTGCATTAGGGAGAGGTTCCTGTTGGTATTCTGAGGGAGAGTTTATCGTTCTAAAACCATCTCCTACTGCATTAGGGAGAGGTTCCTGTTGTTGCTCTGAGGGAGAGTTTATCGTTCTAAAACCATCTACTACTGCATTAGGGAGAGGTTCCTGTTGGTGCTCTGCGGGAGAGTTTATCGTTCTAAAACCATCTCCTACTGCATTAGGGAGAGGTTCCTGTTGGTGCTCTGAGGGAGAGTTTATCGTTATAAAACCACCTCCTACTGCATTAGGGAGAGGTTCCTGTTGGTGCTCTGTGGGAGAGTTTATCATTATAAAACCACCTACTACTGCATTAGAGAGAGGTTCCTGTTGGTGCTCTGAGGGAGAGATTATAATTTTAAAACCATGTACTACTGCATTAGGGAGAGGTTCCTGTTGGTGCTCTGAGGGAGAGATTATCTTTCTAAAACCATCTACTACTGCATTAGGGGCAGATTCCTGTTGGTGCTCTGAGGGAGAGATTATCATTCTAAAATCATCTACTAATGCATTAGGGCCAGGTTCCTGTTGGTGCTCTGAGGGACAGTTTATTGTTCTAAAAACAACTACAAATGCATTAGGGCCAGGTTCCTGCAGGTGCTCTGAGGAAGAGATTATCATTCTAAAACCATCTACTACTGCATTAGAGAGAGGTTCGTGTTGGTGCTCTGAGGAAGAGATTATCATTCTAAAACCATCTACTACGGCATTAGGGAGAGGTTCATGTTGGTGCTCTGAGGGAGAGATTATCATTCTAAAACCATCTACTACTGCATTAGGGACAGGTACCTGTTGGTGCTCTGAGGGAGAGTTTATCGTTCTAAAACCATCTACTACTGCATTAGGGAGAGGTTCCTGTTGGTGCTCTGAAGGAGAGTTTATCGTTATAAAACCATCTGCAACTGAATTAGGGAGAGGTTCCTGTTGGTGCTCTGAGGGAGAGTTTATTGTTCTAAAACCATCTCCTACTGCATTAGGGAGAGGTTCCTGTTTGTGCTCTGTGGGAGAGTTTATCCTTATAAAATCATCTACTACTGCATTAGGGAGAGGTTCCTGTTGGTGCTCTGAGGGAGAGTTTATCGTTATAAAACCATCTGCTTCTGCATGAGGGAGAGGTTCCTGTTGATGCTCTGGGGGAGATTTTATCATTATAAAACCATCTCATACTGCATTAGGGAGAGGTTCCTGTTAGTGCTCTGAGGGAGAGTTTATCGTTAAAAAAACATCTACTACTGCATTAGGGAGAGGTTCATGTTGGTGCTCTGAGGGAGAGTTTATCTTTATAAAACCACCTACTTCTGCATTAGGGAGAGGTTCCTGTTGGTGCTCTGAAGGAGAGTTTATCATTGTAAAACCATCTACTACTGCATTAGGGAGAGGTTCCTGTTGGTGCTCTGAGGGAGAGTTTATCGTTCTAAAACCATCTCCTACTGCATTAGGGAGAGGTTCCTGTTGGTGCTCTGAGGGAGAGTTTATCGTTATAAAACCACCTCCTACTGCATTAGGGAGAGGTTCCTGTTGGTGCTCTGTGGGAGAGTTTATTTTTATAAAACCACCTACTACTGCATTAGGGAGAGGTTCCTGTTGGTGCTCTGGGGGAGAGTTTATCATTCTAAAACCATCTACTACTGCATTAGGGAGAGGTTCCAGTTGGTGCTCTGAAGGAGAGTTTATCGTTATAAAACCATCTGCTACTGAATTAGGGAGAGGTTCCTGTTGGTGCTCTGGGGGAGAGTTTATCATTATAAAACCATCTCCTACTGCATTAGGGAGAGGTTCTTGTTGGTGCTCTGAGGGAGAGTTTATCGTTCTAATACCATCTACTACTGCATTGGGGAGAGGTTCCTGTTGGTGCTCTGTGGGAGAGTTTATCGTTATAAAACCACCTACTACTGCATTAGGGAGAGGTTCCTGTTGGTGCTCTGAGGGAGAGTTTATCATTCTAAAACCATTTACTACTGCATTAGGGAGAGGTTCCAGTTGGTGCTCTGAAGGAGAGTTTATCGTTATAAAACCATCTGCTACTGAATTAGGGAGAGGTTCCTGTTGGTGCTCTGGGGGAGAGTTTATCATTATAAAACCATCTCCTACTGCATTAGGGAGAGGTTCTTGTTGGTGCTCTGAGGGAGAGTTTATCGTTCTAATACCATCTACTACTGCATTGGGGAGAGGTTCCTGTTGGTGCTCTGTGGGAGAGTTTATCGTTATAAAACCACCTACTACTGCATTAGGGAGAGGTTCCTGTTGGTGCTCTGAGGGAGAGTTTATCATTCTAAAACCATTTACTACTGCATTAGGGAGAGGTTCCAGTTGGTGCTCTGAAGGAGAGTTTATCGTTATAAAACCATCTGCTACTGAATTAGGGAGAGGTTCCTGTTGGTGCTCTGGGGGAGAGTTTATCGTTATAAAACCATCTCCTACTGCATTAGGGAGAGTTTCCTGTTGGTGCTCTGATGGAGAGTTTATCATTCTAAAACCATCGACTACTGCATCATGGAGATTTTCCTGATGGTGCTCTGAGGGAGAGTTTATCGTTATAAAACTATCTCCTATTGCATTAGGGAGAGGGTCCTGTTTGTGCTCCGAGACAGAGTTTATCGTTCTAAAACTATCTCCTACTTCATTAGAGAGAGGTTCCTGTCGGTGCTGTGAGGGGGAGATTATTGTTCTAAAATCATCTCATACTGCAGTAGGGACAGGTTCCTGTCGGTGCTGTGAAAGACAGATTATCGTTCTTAAATCATCTCATACTGGTGTAAGGAGAGGTTCCTGCTGCTGGTGTGAGCGGTGGAGAGGTTCCTGCTGCTGGTGTGAGCGGTGCATTACTTGCACAATAAAAAGTGCATCTACAATTTTTTTTTTTTAAATAATAATAATTTATTATTCTTTTTTTTTAGTATTAATAAATAGTGTTACATAGCACATTCGTGTCCAGAATGAGGGGAGCGTCAAATAAGGGAAATGGTTGTGGTGCTGCTGGTGCTGCTGGTGTTGGTGGTGTTGTTGAAGCTCCTGTTGCAACGAGAAGACGTGGTCGATCTGTGCCAGCTACACGCACAAGTGAAACACCTTCCTCAGGTAGCCGACAGAACCTTCAACGTTATATGGTAGGCCCGAATGGGGCTTAACAAATTCTGAGGCCAAAACAAGTACAGGCGATAGTAAATTGGGTGGCTGACAATGCCTCCAGTTCCTTCACATTGTCTCCCACCTGGTCCCTTGATGAAAGCTCGGAGTTGGCACCTGAACCCCATGGCCATCTGTCTTTCACCTCAGCCCCTTGTAAATCAGCCAAGCAGTCTGAGTCTCAAGTCATGCAACAGTCTCTTATGCTTTTTGATGACTCTCCTGGTGTGCTTTCCGTGGGCCATCCACATAGCCCTGCCCCAGAAGTGGAAGACATTTAGTGCACTGAAGCCCAACCACTTCTGTTGCAAGAAGAGGACATAGAAGCACCAGCGCAGCATGTCTCTGATGAGGACGAAACACAGGTGCCAACTGCTGCAGCTTTCCACAGTGTGCAGACTGACAAGGAGGGCAGTGGTGAAGGGTGGGTGGAAGATGATGTGGAGGAGGATGATGAGGTCCTAAACCCCACATGGAATGAGGGTCATGCGAGTGACGCGTGCAGTTTGGAGGAAGAGGTGGTGGTCACACAGAGGCACCAGCACAGCAAAAAAGGAAGCAGGTTGCAAAAGTGGAGCGAGCGTCCCCTAGACAGTATACCTGCTACTACCCACCGCACACAGGGACCTAGCACACCAAAGGCAGCTCAAAGGCGTTCCCCGGTGTGGCAGTTCTTCAGACAATGTGCTGACTACAAGACACGAGTGGTTTGCACAATGTGCAACGAGAGCCTGAAGTGAGGCATAAATGTTCTAAACCTGAGCACAACCTGCATGATCAGGCATCTAAATTCAAAGCACTTGCTGCAGTGGAATAAGTACTTCAAAATCCAAGAAAGGTCTCAGCCTCCTCCTGCTTCCTCTTCTGCTGCTGCCTCGGCCTCTTCCTCCACCTCTACAGTGCGAGTGTCACCTGCCACCCAGCAAACAGAGCATGTGACAGCAACGCCACGATGTCCGCCACCGTCCACAAGCATTTCCACATGGTCCCATGGAAGCTTACAGCTCTCCATCTCCCAAACACTGGAGAGAAAGAGGAAGTACCCCCTACCCTGAATGCCAGCATTTCAAAATTCCTGGCCTTTGAAATGCTGTCATTCGTCTGGTGGACACGGACAGTTTTAAAAACCTGATGGCGGTGGCTGTCCCACAGTATGTGGTTCCCAGCTGCCACTACTTTTCCAGGCGAGCCATTCCTTCCCTGCACAAACAAGTTGGGGACGAGATCAAGTGTGCACTACGCAATGCCATCTGTGGCAAGGTCCATATAACCACTGATACGTGGACCAGTAAGCACGGGCAGGGATGCTATATCTCGCTAACTGCACACTGGGCAAATGTAGTGGCGGGTGGGCCTGAGGCGGCTAGCCGTTTGGCGCATGTCCTTCCGCCACCGAGTATTGCAGGGCATTTCTCTTTGCCTCCTGTTGCCTCCTCCTCCTACTGCGCTTCCTCCTCTACCACCTCCTCAGCGTAACACCTTCACCACCAACTTCAGCACATCCAGGGAGAAATGACAGCAGAATGTTTTAAAACTGATGTGTTTGCAGGATAAACCCCACACTGCGCAGCAGTTGTGGACGGGCATTGAACAACAGACTGATGAGTGGTTGTTGCTACTAAGCCTCAAGCCCGGCCTGGTGGTGTGCAATAATGGGCAAAATCTTGTAGCATCTCTGGGCCTAGCCCTGGCCTGGCGCATGTGCTGAATTTGGTGGTGCAGAAATTTCTAAAAAACTATCCGGAAATGTCAGAGCTGCTGCAGAAAGTGTGCGTCTGTGCGCGCTTTCGGCGTTCTCACCCTGCTGCTGCTCGCCTGGCTTAGATGCACCAGAACTTCGGCCTTCCCACTCACCGCCTCCTATGCGACATGCCAACAAGGTGGAACTCCACCTTGCAATTGCTGGAGAGACTGTGCGAGCAGCAGCAGGCAATAGTGGAGTTTCAGCTGCTGCTGTCAGTCACTCTGCGGAACAGCACCACTTCACCACCAACGAGTGGGCCCCCATGCGAGACCTGTGTACCATATTGCGTTGTTTTGAGTACTCCACCAACATGGCCAGTGCCGATGACGCTGTTCTCAGCGTTACTATCCCACTTCTATGTCTCCTTGAAAAAACACTTCAGGCGAAGATGGAAGAGGATGTGGCACAGGAGGAGGAGGAAGAGGGGTCATTTCCACGGTTATCAGGCCACTCATTCACAAGTGGCTCGGAGGGTGGGTTCCTGCACCAGCATAGGCCAAGTCAAAAATTTTTAAGCCAGGGGACACTTCTGGAGGATAAGGAGGACTAGGATGATGAGAAGGAGGAGGAGTAGGAACCATGTTCACAGCAGGATGGCACCCAACGCAGCTCGTGGGCATCGCTGGAGCATGGCTGGGGGGATACGGAGGACACAGATGATACACCTCCCACAGAGGTCAGCTTGTCTTTGCCTCTGGGCAGCCTGGCGCACATTAGCGACTACATGCTGCAGTGCCTGCTCAATGATAGCCGAGTTGCCCACATTTTAACTTGTGCTGATTACTGGGTGGCCACCCTGCTGGATCCCTGTTACAAGGACAACGTGCCATTCTTGATGCGCGACTACAAGTGCACTCTGGTAGACGCGCTGCTGAGGGCATTTCCAAATGACACCGGGGGCTCAGTGGAAGCACAAGGCGAAGGCAGAGGAGGAGGAAGAGGTCGCCAATGCAGTTGTGGCACTGCCAGCACCTCAGAAGGTAGGGTTAGCATGGTCGCAATGTGAAAAAGCTTTGTCAGCAGCACGCCACCACAAACAGCACCACAAGCTGATAGGCAACGTCTTAGCAGGAGGCAGCATTTCAGCGACATGGTGGAACAGTATGTGTGTATCCAACTACACGTAGTGACTGATGGGTCTGCCCCATTCAACTTCTGGGTCTCCAAATTGGGCACATGGCCTGAGCTTGCCCTTTATGCCTTGGAGGTGCTGGCCTGCCCTGCAGCCAGTGTATTGTCTGAACGTGTGTTTAGCATGGCAGGGGGATTATCACAGACAAGCGCAGCCGCCTGTCCACAGCTAACGTGGACAAGCTAACCTTTATTGAAATGAACCAGGCATGGATCCCACAAGACTTGTCTGTACCTTGTGCAGCATAGACATTTAGACCGTTCTCACACAGCCATAGGTATCCTTTTTTCTTTTTAATATGTCTCAATATTTTGGGGGCTACCCCAATTCTAAAAAAAACAAACAAACAAAAAACAGTGTTGGCTACCTCCTCCTCCTCCTCCACCACTTCCACCTACACCGCCACGGTCACCGCCTCCTCAACCTCCAGGCTCCTACTCCACAACCACCTCCTCCTCCAATTTTTTTTTTTTTTATGTCATTTTAAGTTATTTCCCTATCCACATTTGTTTGCAGGGCACTTGTCCTACTCTTAACCCCATTTTGCTTCCTTTTGCATCCTTCTAGCCCTTTCCATGACTTTTTTACAGCCATTGTTGTGCCCAAAAGTTCAGGTCACCATTGATTTCAATGGGGTTCGATGTCCGGGGTCAAGTTAGGATTGAGTTCGGTGCCGAACCCAAACGTTTTCATGAGGTTCGGCCGAACCCGACGAACTTGAACATCCAGGTGTCCGCTCAAATCTATTTATAAGCCCCGTAGTGTATCAGACCATTCACCTTTAGTGGCCTACCTAACAATATCCCCACTGAGTACTCTAATCAATTCTCCATGGAAACTTAATGCATTTTGGCTAAATTGTTCAGTACACCGAAAACCTTGACAGGAATATGTGTGAGTTCTTTGGACTGCAGGACCCTAATGTTTCTTGTCTACAACAATGGGACACCTTTAAGGCGTACTTGAGAGGAGTGCTTATAGCAGAGATGAGGAAAGTCAAACTGGCATCTTTTGCACTAAGGGAAGACATGGAAGCTAGGGTAGTTGAATTAGAACAGAAATTTATAGCTGATCCCTCTGATTCCGCTAAGGAGGCATGGCAGGGCACCCTCTATGCCTATGAGAGTGTCTTCTCCTCCTCTGCAGAAAAAAAGAGGTTTTTCTCTAAGCAGGCATTTTTTGAGGAGGGGGAAAAACTGGTTGCATGTTGGCAAGGATAGCGAATGTGCAGCAATGCTCCCCAACTATAGGGGCTATTAGGGACGGCACAGGACACATATTGCATTCTCCAGAACAAACAATGCAGGTATTGGCTAAATTCTATGAGACTCTATTTCTCTCGGGTACCTCCTATACAAAGGAGGAGCTTGAAAGTTACCTACAAGGCATCCCCCTCCCATTGTTGAGTGCAGAGCAGAGAAAGGAGCTAGATGCATGACTTACCTTAGCTGAACTTCAAGAGGCAGTGAGCTCATTCCCTTACTGTAAAGCACCAGGGGAAGATGGGATCCCCATGGAAACAATTTTCAGAAACATTGTTGCCACGTTTGCCAAAAATATTCAATGCGTCTCAGAGGGAATGTAGTTTACCTCCCTCAATGTCATAAGCGAACATAATTCTACTGCTTAAACCGGGCAAAGATCCAGTAGATCTGAGCTCTTACAGGCCAATGCTGCTTTTGCAGGGTGATGTAAAGATCCTGGCAAAAGTGTTAGCAATCAGATTGATTAAGATAATTACCTCTTTAGTGCACTCTGACCAGGCAGGCTTTATATTACTGAATTCGGCAGATTTTTCGGACTTCTTATTAATTGGTCCAAGTCTGCTCTCTTATTACTGGATGGACAATCAGCTCAGTCAATTGCAATTACGGGCCTAATCCCCATTAATGCCTCATTTAAATATTTAGGTATCCAGGTGACGGCAGACCCCCGGGACTTTAGCTCTTTGAATCTTGCTCCCCTTATTCAACAGTTTAGAGAGAGGATGAGATCATGGAATGCACTTTACCTTTCAGTGGCCAGCATGGTCAACCTGATAAAAATGATACTCATGCCACAGCTTCTGAATTTTCTTTAGAATCCCCTTTATCATACACTGATATGGAAAATAAACCTCCTAGGATAAAACTGGACCATCTGCAGAGACCCAAAGATGAAGGGGGGCTGGCACTGCAGCATATGGTTGGTACCTTATCTCGACTGGAGGAGATGGATAGGGCGGAACTTAGTTCCACCCAGGCTGTGATGGAGCACACAGTTGGGAGAGGTCCCTTTCCCCAGGCTCTAGAACCAGAAGGATTTAGCCTGCCGAATAAAATGTTTCCCACATATGTTCCTCTACAAAAGATTTGGAATAAAACTACATATATGCAAAAGGTAACTGGTTTTACTGAATTTAGTCTCATATGGCACAATAACACCTACTTGGAACTCAACATGGGGTGAAATGGAGGGCATATGGGATAGCCCACCTTAGCCAAATATTTTTCAATGGGAAGCTGTTAACATTTGAGGTGTTACAGCAACTATACAAGATTCCTATAGCAATGCACTTTCTATGCCTCCAATTGCAACATGCCATCAAAGCACAGAGTGGTTCTTCGGAGTGGCACCGATCATCAGCTCCAATTTTTGATATCATTAGGGGGGTGGACTCCTCTAAGGGTCTAATCTCAAAATTTTATGCCATACTACTACAGGCCTACCTGAAGCACCACCCTAAGAAAATAGTAGAAAAATGGGAACAGGGTGTTGGTCAGATGGATGGGGATCAGTGGGAGGAAATAGTTCAGGCAATCAGTATGTGCTCTTTAAATATTATCCAGTGTCTTACCCAGATGTATATATTATACAGAGTATATTTTACTCCCCACAGGCTTCACCAGATGAGACTACTAGCGAACCCACAAGTATGAGATGTAAGAGGGATCATGGAGACCTTATCCATATGATGTGGAGATGTCCAAAACTCCACACATATTGGAAAAATGTAGTAGACAATATAAATAAAGTTTTTAGGATAACTCTTCCATTGGAACCAAGGATCTGTTTGCTTGGAGTCATGGAGGCATATGCTTGGGAACCACAAGTCAGAGAAGCTGTCCATAGGGTACTTTTTCAAGCTGGAAAATTAATAATGGTCCACTGGAAATCAGATGACCCGCCTACTTTGTGGGAATGGGTTAAAAACATTGGTGAGTCACTGAGAATGGAAAAGCTCATATACCAGCACAGGGGGAGTATGGCTAGATCTGAGAGAATATGGGCACCATGGCTGGATGTGCCGGGACTAGCCCCAGCAGATCTGGTCATGGACAGAATGCTTGGAAGCAATATGAGCTAAGTACTAATGGTATATACGTAATAGATCTTTCTGTTACTATAAGAATGTAGACTACACTCTACGGAGACATATTTCTGTGTTATTGATGGCTCTTACGGCATGACCACAATTGAATGCAATACTGGCATCATGTAATGTTTTGTTATTTCTGGATACATTTTTTAAAATTTTTATTTGATAAATGGCTGTACAAATATCACGTGATATAAACAAATGCAACGATTGCTTTCAGAAAGTATATAATGTTTGGGGGCTTCTAAGTAATTTTCTAGCAAAAAATATGCTGATTTTAACATCTATACAAGAAATGTCAAAATTGGCATAGGCAGTGAGAAGTTAAACCCCTAAGGGTCTGGTATGTATTTTGGGGTATCTTTGTGCGTCCCTGTTTAATTTATTACAAAAAAGGAAGGCAGCAAAGAAATGTAAATGTAATAAAATATAAATTGTAATTTATTTTTTCTAAAATGTCACTTTGCCATAATGCATATTACAGCAAGTATTACAAAAATTAATGGCACGCAGTTTCCAGATGTTTGCAGAACAGTAGTATGCTTTGTCCCGGTTTTAGTTAAAGTGTTACACACAGTTTCCAGATGTTTGCAGAACAGTAGTATGGTTTCTCCCGGTTTTAGTTAAAGTGTTACACACAGTTTCCAGATGTTTGCAGAACAGTAGTATGCTTTGTCCCGATTTTAGTTAAAGTGTTACACACAGTTTCCAGATGTTTGCAGAGCAGTACTATGGTTTGTCCCGGTTTTAGTTAAAGTGTTACACACAGTTTCCAGATGTTTGCAGAACAGAAGTATGGTTTGTCCTGGCTTTAGTTAAAGTGTTACACACAGTTTCCATATGTTTGCAGAACAGTAGTATGCTTTGTCCCGGTTTTAGTTAAAGTGTTACACACAGTTTCCAGATGTTTGCAGAACAGTAGTATGGTTTCTCCCGGTTTTAGTTAAAGTGTTACACACAGTTTCCAGATGTTTGCAGAACAGTGATATGGCTTCTCCCGGTTTTAATTAAAGTGTTACACACAGTTTCCAGATGCTTGCAGAACAGTGATATGGCTTCTCCCGGCTTAATTATACTTTTTTGACACAGTTTGAAGATGATTTTAAAACAGTGATATGGCTTCTACCGTTAATTAATACTTTTCAGACACAGTATGAAGATGGTCCACCCCCATTTTTGATTTTTTTATGAAATTATTTTTTTAAAAATGCTTTTAGTTATTTCCCTGTCCCCATTTCTTTGTAGGGCACTTGTCCCATCCTTACCCCCATTTCCTTCCTTTTGCAGACCTCTAGGACTTTCCTGGACTTTTTAACAGCAATTTTCAGAACTTTTAGTAAAATTACCAGAAGCCCGGACCCGAACCCGGACTTTTTTTGAAAAGTCCGGGTTCGGGTCCCGGACACCCCAAAGTTCGGTACGGACCCAAACTTTACAGTCCGGGTTCGCTCAACACTAGATGTGAGTTTCCCCCCAATGGAAAGGATGGGCCTGGGAAAGGATGGGACCAGTATGCCCCCCCGTACAATATGGAGCTATATGCCCCTAAACATAGGGAAGATATCTTGCCAGGAAGGCCCCCTAGCAAAGCATCTTGTCCCCATGTTGATCAGGACAAGGCCATCTTCCCCACATCCCTTTTGGTAGTTGTGCAGGCAGGGGGGATTGTCAGAATCTTGAAGCCCCCAGATACTACCCCTCACATAACAGTAAATAAAAACATCACACACTTTGATAAGTCTTTCATTAAAAAAACAAACAAAAAATGTCCCACAATGTAAATCCATCATCAATCACATCTTCCAGTGAATATATCTGTTCCTGTCACTACTCTCCAAAGGACAGATTCTGCACAGCTTTTGCAAACAAAGTGACTGGTGTCATTTACCAAATGTGGCCATGGCCATTGATCAAATGTATCCATCGAAATCCTCATCTTACGATTGAATGTCCAGGTGGTGATGTGATACAGGTTGCCAGGAAGCCTGTGGCTGCTGGCTTTCTAACAACCAACCTGTCCATGAAGCTGTCATGTTTAACAGCGGTAGTAATACTGCTGCTAAATGTATCACTTCACGCTGTAGTCAGAGGTTAGGCTAATGAGGCAGGCAAACAGCCAATTTAGTTCTCCTGATAAAATTTAGCTATCGGAACCTTGGCTGACAAATCCCATTCCTTTTCATAAATTGTTGTTTCTGATCCTTGGCTGACAGTTCAATGTCCAGATGGTGATGTGATACAGGTTGCTTGGAAACCTGTGGCTGCTGGCTTTCTAACAACCAGCCTGGCCATAAAGCTGCCATGTTTAGCAGCGGTTGTAAGACTGCTGCTTAATGTATCACTTCACATTATAGTCACAGGTCAGAGGTTAGGCTCGTCAATTGATCTGGACTTGCTCCACTTCCTTGGGTGATTGCAGCCGCTCTAAGGCATGCAGCCTGACAATTTTACCTCCTGCAGGAGGGGAATACACAGAGGGAGCCAAGATGGGGTCGCAGAGAATGGCTGCCCTCAAACACCACTGCCTCATCCAGAGGATCCTGCCACTGACCCACTCTCAGACATGGAGGAATCTACCCAGGATGCACATCTGATCACAGCTTCTGAAAGAGGTAAGAGAGCTACGGTCTCTAGGGCATCAAAATACCCTCTGCTATAAAAGCAACACTGAGCTTCTTCTGTTGCATAAGACCTTGACCAGGAGGAGGGATGTGCTGAACCATTAGCTACCTTCCCTGCTGCAGATGTCCTGGCAACTGAATCCATATTAAAAGCCATGCTGCTTTCCCATCAGGCTGGGCTGCATAGGGGACTGCACTCCTCTATTAACTGTCTACTAGGCTTGACTTTCTGGAGGAATGCTCTGACCATATAGAATCCTAAATCTGTGAAATGGCCAGAGCACACAATGAAGTAGTGGATGCTCATAATGAGAAAGCAGAGATGATGTAAAAATCACAACTAAAAGTAGCGGATCTAGAAGATAGATCCCACTGCAATAACATCAAATTTAGAGGGGTCCCTGATTCTGTCAACGTTAAAGACTTGCTACCTTATCTGAAATAATTATTTCTCAAGCTACTTCCTGACCTCACCCAAGGGACCTCCTCATTGACCAAGCCCACAGAATTCCAAAACCGACACACCTAAAGGACACAATTCCTAGGGATAATCTGGTATGCGTTCATTTTTATCATATCAAAGATCAGCTTACAAGAGCTGCCAGAAATGCTCACATGCTACCTCCTCCATATGTAGGTGTAGCTCTCTACCAGAATCTTTAAGCAGCAACTGTGCAGAGAAGGAAGGAATGCGCTCCAATTACTAAGGTTCCGAAAGACCGTAATTTACCTTATAAATGGGGATTCCTGACCAAACTCTTGGTCACATATAAAAACCAGCAAGTTAACCAGCTATTGCCTCTCTGAAAGAAGGGTTTAAACAGCTACACAACTGGGGCCTTGTGTCATCACCTCCATCAAATTATCCTTGTCACAAACCACCACATAAAAATTCAATGCCATTGGATGCCCCAGGACATGGATAACCAGGGTATCTCCCTCCTAGGTTTGAGGTTCAGCTTTATTTACAGTGGGGCATGCTAAGATGTTAATCTGCCTCCTTTACTCTCACCCTGGAAGCTTGGCTTCTCCCTTTTCACACCCGAGTTGCAAAGTGTGCTAAGCACATCCTAACAAATCCCATTATTGCTCAGGCTTTTACTGAAAATTGTTCATCAAACTTTTGTTCTTTTTTTTCAATTCTGTGACATTATGGTTATCAGAGTATATTTATATATGTTATTTGTTGTAAACTCTTCTTAGTCAGCACAGAGTGATCTCACTGGTCTTCCTCTGACCCTTGTTGGAACCCTCACCTGCTATTCCCAATGGCATTCAATAACACTATCATCAATGTGAAAGGGCTTAATAGCTCATTTAAATGCTCCAGGATGTGGGGAGAAGCAATTTTTCAAAAAACTGAAATTCTCTGCATACTTTGGACATACTAAAGACCCTTCCTGTCAGCATAGGCTATTCCCCCCATAATTCTTTGCTAATGCACTTAAAAAGGCAAAGTGTGTCATGATTGCTATTCATAGTTCTGTTGCCTTTCAACTTCATCAAATAAAATCTGACCCACTTGGCAGATACCTTATTCTGTCTACATCTTTCAACAATATTTCTTTAGTGGTTGCTAACATTTATGCCGCCAATACCCACCAGAACCATTTCTATAAATCTGTAGTAGCCAAACTGCAACCGTTCCCATGAGAACACATTATCTTATGTGGAGATTTTAATGATATAGCCAATTTATCCCTAGACTCCTCCAGCTCCCTTAGAAAAGAAACCACAGCTTTGTCCTCTCTCGTTCAATCATGGATTCTATGATCCATGGCGCTGCCTGCACAGAGGCCTTCACTTTCTACTTGGCTACACAAAAGTCCTACTCTAGGATTAACCTCTTTCTGTTACACAAATATGTCCTCCAAATTATCCCACAAGCGACCATATGGCTCATTACTTGGTTGGATCACGCACCTGTCACCATCACAGTCTCCTACAGCCCTAAATCAACAATCATTATTACGAATGAACACAGCTATTTTAACATATCCTAAGTATCAGGAGCAGCTCAAGCCAGAGATAGAGACTTATTTCACCCTTAATATGGGCTCAATCACCAATGATTCATTTCTCTGGAAAGCACATAAATCTTACATTAGAGGCCTTCTCCTTAAGCTGGGTGCCCAAGAGAAACAGAGATGAGTGGAGCAAACTAATTTTTTTCTAGAGCAAATATGAAAATTAGAACAATCCAACAAACAACATCCTAATGAATCAGACACAATCTTGTTACATAAACTAAGGGAGGAATTTCATGCCTTTTTACACTCTTTTTCTGATCACCACATTAAAAAACTCCACCTTACTTGGAATACACAGAGTAACAAACCTAGAGCATTATTGGCAAAACAGGTCAACTGCAAGGCAGCTTCATACAGAATCCCCTTTATGCATACCGTGCAAGGTCAAAAACCCTCAGGACATTGCCAACTGCTTTTACTGAATTTTATTGTAAGCTATATAACCTTAGACAATCCACCACGGGACTCTCACCCGACCCGACAATTTGTAGACCCCATCCAGACTTCATCTTAACAAACTGTTCTCGGCAGAGAAAGTCCTGGATATGATTCACTAACTCCCTCTCCATAAAGCTCCCTGTCCGGACAGCTTTTGTAATGATTATTACAAAACTTTTCCCCCACTTCTTAGTCCCCAGCTTTGCAAAGTGTTTACCCACTTTGTGGTCACTGGGGAAATTCCTAAGGAATCCCTTGAGGCCGTGATTTCTACCACCCCCAAGCTGGGCAAATCGAGCAAAATGCCAGCAGACCCCCGCCAATTATCATTGCTCAACACAAAAATACTTGCCACCCATCTTTCCCAAAATATCCCCACTTAGTCCACCCCTACCAAGTTGGCTTTGTTTTTCAGAGACAGGCCTCAGATGACACCAGGAGGTTTATTGACCTAATTCAATGGGCAGAACATCATTGCATGACTTCTCTGCTCTTTTCTCTGGACACAGAGAAGGTGTTCAATAGAGTACACTGACTGTACCTCAAAGAAGTACTGCAGAAATTTTTTTTGCAGGGAACCTTTGCCTTGGCTGTCTTAAGGCTATATTCTTCCCCTTCAATCAGGGTATGGACCTCTGGCATAACCTCAACACCCTTTAACATTACTAGGTGCCCACTCTCACCACTAATTATTGCCCTTGTAATGGAGTTGCCAGCAGAAGCAATTAGGGCACAACCCCTTATATCAGGCATACAGGTAGGAAGTACTGCCCACAATTTGGGACTTTATGCTGATGATGTTATAGTGGCTCTCACTAATCCGATTCAATCCCTACCAGCTTATACTAAACTTCTTAATATATTTGGACAGGTATTCTTCTACAAAATGAATTGCTCTAAGTCATGTATGTTGGGCATATGCCTTAATCCCCAAATGAAACAAAACATAACTGGTTTGTCTCCTTTTCCTTGGGCTCCAGTCTATTCATATACATATCTTGGTATTCAGCTAGTGGTTTCTTCTACTAACTTAGTATGCTTATATTTTGAAAATCTGATTAGAAACTACAAGATCTATACCTCAGTCTCCACACAATAAAGGTGCCAAGTTCCTCATGCCACACATCCTGTACATACAGTATTTTGTACCATCCCCATCACATTCCTGCAAAACCAACTTGCCACCCTTCACCAAATCCTCAATGTGTTCATTTGGAATGGCAAACATCCCAGAGTCTGACACTCCATCCTGTACGCTCCCACTACTACAGATGGCCTGGGAGCCCCAGAGGTCAAACAGTACTATAAAGCTCTTTTACTGGATCAAATTAAAAGGTGGTGGTCCCCATCACCTCACCACTTATGGTCAAAAATTGAAGAAGTAACAAATAGCTGTCTCACCAAACAATTTCTAGCAGTGCTATGGCTCCATCTAAGGTTGCCACATACTTATATAAGCACAGCAAACGCAACGATCAAAGTCTGGAGGTCTATCCTGCAAATGTCCAAAGGCCTCCCTAAATCTCTCATATCTTATCTACCTCTATCGGCCTTGAACCTCTTGTGCCAAGATTTGTTAATAGACTCATGGGACTCCACACTATAGGGGACTTATTTGAAAATGATCAACTCTCCCCTATCCAAACATTACAAGACAAAGTGAGCATTAGTCACCAAGACTTCTATAAATACTTATGCATCCATCATGCTTTGTAGGCTACCCAGTGGTCAACCTTAACCACTTCAGCCCCGGAAGGATTTCACACTTTAGGACCAGAGCACTTTTTGCGATTCGGCACTGCGTCGCTTTAACTGACAATTGCGCGGTCGTGCGACGTTGTACCCAAACTAAATTTGCATCCTTTTTTCCCACAAATAGAGCTTTTTTTTTGGTGGTATTTGATCACCTCTGCGTCATTTCTGATCGCTGCTATAAACAAAACAAAAGAAGAGCGATAATTTTGCAAAAAAAAAATAAAATTTCTTACTTTTTGCTAAAATAGAAATCCAAAAAAAATATAAAAAAACATTTTTTTCCATCGGTTTTGGCCGATTTATATTCTTCCTCATATTTTTGGTAAAAAAAAATCGCAATCGGTGTTTTTGATTGGTTTGCACAAAATTTGCCGCTTGTACGGATGATGAGAATTCATTTCTGGGGTTTTTATTTTTTTTTATTTTTTACTAGAAATGTCGGCGATCTGCGTTTTTTAGCGGTACTGCGATATTGCAGCGGACATGTCGGACCATTTTGACACTTTTTTGGGGACCATTGGCATTTATACAGCGATCAGTGCTATAAAATGCACTGATTACTGTGTAAATGTCATTGGCAGTGAAGGGGTTAACCTGGAGGGGGCGCTCTAAGGGTTAACTGTGTTCCCTGGGTGTGTTCTCACTGTGTGTGGGCTGCCCTGGCTGGGGAAAGGGGATGATCACGGCTTCCATATACAGGAAGCCTGCGATCACTTGCTTTCCCCCTCTAACAGAACGGAGATCCGTGGTTACTTACACGGACCTCCGTTCTTTCACTGTGGGGGGGGGGCATCGCGGGTAGCTGGCGGCAATCGAGTCCACCCTACCCGCTCCCTGGCTCCCCCGAACACAGTGAGTGATATCGCAGCCGCAGTCAGGTGACGGCGGTTTGCAATATCGAGCCACTTTGCCGCCGTTATACGCCGGTCGGCAAGTGGTTAAGTTGTAGTATGCAGGTTGCACCGCAAACTAGCACATTATGGAATACTTACCTTAGAATGAAGCCCTCCCGCAGTGCCCGGTCACCACTGAGAGGGCTGACATCTTCCCCCGGTCTTCCTGGATGAATTTCCGCCCTATTTCCTTACTTAATATAGATATAAAATTAATTACTTAGATTCTCTCCTCCCGCTTGAATCCAATCGTTGGCTCCCTTATTCACAGGGACCAAGTTGGATTCATTCCCTTAAGACAGGCCGGCGATAATGTGCGCAGAGCTGTTCTTTCGACCCACTTTGCCAGCTCTCGCGGCATCCCCACATGCCTCCTATCCCTAGACATAAAAAAAAGCCTTTGACAGTCTCTCCTGGCCCTACTTACAATTTGTCTTACAGAAATGGGGCTTCGGACCCCATTTTCTACGGTGGGTCTTTTCTCTCTATTCAGCTCCCTCAGCACAAATTAAATATGCAGGCTTTAAGTCGGACCCCTTCCCTGTACGTGGCGGTATGAGGAAGGGTTGCCCTCCATCTCCCCTCTTGTTCGCATTAGCCATCAAACCACTTGCTCATATGATACGAGATAATCCCAATATAAAGAGGCTTGACATTGGAGGTCATCATCATAAACTCTGCTTATTTGCAGAGGATGTCCTCCTGTTTCTTACTTCTCCGCTAACTTCCTCCCCTAATCTCCTTTCTACCCTAAACTAATTTGCAGCCATTTCGGGGTTAGTAGTGAACCTGCATAAATCCAAAGTTCTTAATATCTCCCTCCCTCCCTCTATGCAGTCACAGCTGCAACAAGTTCTTTCATTTTCTTGGACACCTTGGCACCTTTCCTATTTAGGCATCAAATTAACACTAGATCCCTCAGAACTCTTCTCAGCCACCTATCCTCCTATACTTACTCACCTCACTAAACTTATGTCATCATGGTATACTCTACCCTTGACATGGTTAGGACACATCACTGTAGTGAAAATGGTAATCCTTCCAAAAATTCTTTACCTATTTAGAGTCCTACCAATTCTCGTGCCTTCATACTATCTTCGAATTCTACAACGTAGAGTATCCACCTACATATGGGACAAGATTAGACTTTGTGTATCCAAAGCCATCCTACACCTTCCTAAATTCCAGGGAGGTCTAGGTCTACCGTGCTTTACTAAGTACTATCAGGCAGCCCAACTGGCTATACTCACTAAATGCCATGCCACATAGGAGATCCCTCTCTTGGTGGCTCTGGAGTCTGTCGATTGTGACCCACTTTAAGATGCCAACCTGCTCTTGCTCTGCCCCAAGGACCACAAACTTATACAAAATCCAGTGACGCATCATTCTCTGCAATTATGGGACATCATTATATTCAAATATAAACTCCAATCACCTCACAAACCCCTCTTATCATATCTGCGCAACCCAGCTTTTTACCCAGCTTGGACCTCATCATCCTCTTTTCACAATTGGTCAGCTGCATTTCTCATCCGTGCTTACTTATTTACCACCCCGATGCCTTTAAAACATTTCCTACACTATGTGAGTCTTTCGACCGTCCAGGCTCTGAAATCTTTTGCTTTCTCCAACTCAAACATTTTTTTACCCCATGCTTACGCTCAGACCCTTCCATACCAAGGATGACCACCTTTGAGCATGCCTGCAATCATGATCCCCACATGCGGGGACTAATCTCCCTCCTTTATGCCTGCTTACTAGACAGCCAAACTCATACCTTCCTCTCATATGTCAATAAATGGGAAGC
Organism: Glandirana rugosa; assembly: GCA_018402905.1. NCBI lineage: Eukaryota > Metazoa > Chordata > Amphibia > Anura > Ranidae > Glandirana > Glandirana rugosa. The sequence goes on from BLSH010412463.1 coordinate 154,437, forward strand.
TGACCAAAATCTACACATATCAGATATCAGACCAAATACTGGTCTGATATCTGGCAAGCCACCAAGTCTGCCTCCCAAAATATAGTAGTTTCAGAAGCAAACTATAAAGTCTTACTATGTTGGTACTTGGTCCCTGCATGGATTTCCAAATACTATCCCATCTAACCCACCCAAGTGTTCCCGGGGCTGCACAGACAGAGGCACTCATCCCCATATCTGGTGGAGTTGTCAGTTTTGGACTGAGATATTTTCCATTGTCTCTACCTTAGTAGGCACACCTTTTCAGCCTGCCCCTTCTATCGCCATACTTAATATTAAACCTCCCTGCAAGTTACTACTGCCGTGAAGCAAACAATTGCAAAGGCATGGAAATCTCCAATCTTGCAAATCCTAGAGGTTAAACACAGAGTCACCAAAGCAAGGATACATGCTAAAATTGAAGCTATAATCCTTCATTCGTTTTTCAAATTCAAGTGCCTCTGGCAACATTGGGTAAACCCTTTCTCCCATCAGACTTTGACAATACTCTTCTTCTCCCCTAATGGGCTGCTCCCCAGAGACAACAAATTTAACACCATTGGATTCCATCAGGTATCGCTTCCCCTCCCGGCGATACCCTCCAACCCCTTTCTATCTCTCCCCTCCTATCCTTTCTTTCACTCCTTTCTGTTTTTCCTTGCTAATTCTTTTTATCACCTCCTCTGAAGGGGCTCATCACCCACTACCCTGTACTTGCTGGTAATATATGCCCCACAACCCAGTTCACATGTGCTCTCTCAACCTCTTGGTCTCCCGTCCGGGAGCCCGGTCCACCTCTCTGTGCCCTTGCAATAGTTCTATATTTACACTTTAAAGGACTTTAGAGTGATAACATATGTATATTTGAGAACCCTCAACTCCTTATAGTCATAGCATACTTAGTCGCTGTAAATGAGTTCCACACTGTTTTTATGCTGCCACACTGTTGGCGTACTGTTATGTCACAGATCATGTAATAACTGTACCTATATATCTTTTCCCTTGTTATTTTGCACATGTCCCCTATTACCGTCTCCCCTTGTCTATACGGGATGATCCCCATTCTGTTAACTTGCAAGGTCATGTGACCTCTATTTTCTCTCAATAAAATACTTGAACAAGAAAAATAAAGTGACAGTGGTAACTACACTATACTACATCCAGTACTTTACTTCAATATATATATATATATATATATATATATATATATATATATATATATATATATATATATAGGGTGGGCCATTTATATGGATACACCTTAATAAAATGGGAATGGTTGGTGATATTAACTTCCTGTTTGTGGCACATTAGTATATGTGAGGGGGGAAACAGTGTGTGAAGAGTGGGAGAAGAGGGTTGCATTGACAATCCAACACAATGGGTAGCACATTGAACACATTTTATAAGTGGTCAGAAACTTGTAAATAACTCATGAAAGAATAAAGTTACGTTAAAACCATTGTTTTTCTTGTGAAATTCCCAATAAGTTTGTTGTGCCACATGACCCTCTTCCTATTGAAAAAACAAAAGTTGGATTCACAATTGCCTACTTCAAAATGGCCGCCATGGTCACCACCCATCTTGAAAAGTTGCCCCCCTCACATATACTAATGTGCCACAAACAGGAAGTTAATATCACCAACCATTCCCATTTTATTAAGGTGTATCCATATAAATGGCCCACACTGTATATATATACTGTATATATATATATATATATATACTGTTTTGGAGGTACATTAACTGCTTCCCGACCGCGCGCCGTCTTTTGACGGCGGCAGTCTCGCAGCTGCGCGCGAATCAACGAAAATAGACGGCGATCGCGTGCACAGCTAGGGGGCGCGCACCCTCCAGCTTGGTCGCGACGGTCCCATTTGTTGCCGGACCGTTCAGTCAACATGAATAGACCAATGGATTTTGGTCTATTCATGTTGATCGTCCGGCGAATATTTCTTCCCCTACCTGTGAAATGTAAACACAGGTAGGGGAAGTGATGTCATCTCCCCTCTCTGCTTTCTTTTCCATTGCAGAGAAGAGAGAGAGACATCTAAAAACGTGAGTTGCACAAACAGCACACTGACACCAGGTCACATAGGCACATTTAACCCTTTGATTGCCCCCTGATCGCCCCCCAGTTAACCCTTTCACTCCCTGTCACCCCCTGTCACAATATCATATAGTGCAGCACTCTGATTTTTACCGATCGCTGTACTTGTGACCCTTGTGACGCTAAATCAGTGTTAGGGTAGATAGTATTAGGCCTAGTTAGGTGTAAATACCCCCCTTGCGCCCCAATAAAGGTTTTAACCCCTTGATTGCCCCCTGTCACCTGTGATCACCATATAAGTGTCACGGGTGACTCTAGTAAGCTAGATAGTTTTTTCCCCATCAGATTACCCGCCGTATATTATTTTATATACCTTTTATAGGTTTTAACTCCCGATCGCCCGGCGGTGAGCCCAGTTAGGTTTTAGCGTACGTTAGGGTCAGCATAAATACCAGGCAGGGCCAGGTAGCAAGGTACTCTTACACGCACTCACACATTAGGTAGGTGCTAGATATTATTGTAATATCTGATCAGATCAATATCTGCGATCTGATCAGATCTATATTAGCGCCCCCCTTAGATTTAGTGTTCTAAAAAAACGCAGTGTTAGCGGGATCAGCCCAGATAACTGCTAACACCTGCGTTTAGCCTCTCTGCCCAGCCCAGCCCACCCAAGTGCAGGATCAATAGATCGCTGTCACTTACAAAACACAAAACACATATCTGCAGCCTTCGCAGAGATCACGCCTGATCCCTGTGAATACTGACAGTGAATTTGGTAGCGACTTGACACAGGCTCTGAGAACCAGGTGCACTTTTTTGCCTGTGAGTCTCACTTGTGTACCTATAAATTTAGAGACCATGTCTAATCCAAAGTACACTAGTGAAGAGGCCTACGCAATTGTGAGTATGACAGATGAGAGCGATGGGGAAGACTCACTGTCAGATTCAGACTCACCAATCCAGTTGATATTCGACAGCGGCTCCATGACAGATAGCTCTGACGATTGGGTGGTCCCTGCTAAGGTCAGGCATACCAGATTCCGTTTAGCTGGCGCTGAGGTGCAAGAACCACAGGGCTCTCGTATGGAGCAGAGACCCAGTACTAGCGCTGCTACCCCTTCTGGTGACCTGGCAAGCACCAGCGGCCTAGTACATCCTGGTCATACAACCAGCACTGCAGTAACACTTGGTGACGTGGCGAGTCCTATAAGTGCAGTTCAAGCTAGTGTGGCTAGCATGAATAATGCCTTGCAGCCACAAAGACAAAGAACACAGGGCCGCAGAGCCCATAGTGCCCTTCCTAACGCGCTTGCAAACCCTGATTGGCAACTCACCACTGATGCAGCGCCCGTACTTCCCCCATTCACTGCCCAACCCGGAATTCAGGTGAATACAGTTGATTCCATAGATTTTTTTTCGCTGTATTTCACCGAAGATCTCTATAGATCTATTGTGGACCAAAGCAATTTATACGCTGGTCAATACATCGCCGCTAATCCCCATTTGTCCCTTGCCAGAAATTGGAAACCAATTACGGTTTCTGAATTTAAGACCTTTTTGGGCCTCACCCTCAACATGGGCATACATCATCTACCTGAATTGCAGTTATATTGGTCCAATGACTCAATTCGTCACATGTATGTCTACTCTGCTTCCATGGCCAGGACACAATACGAGCAGATTCTGTGGTCCATGCACTTCAGTGACAATCGACTCAATCGTCCATATGGAGACCCTGAATTTGACCGGCTCTACAAAATTCGGCCCCTCATAAACCACTCCAACCAGACGTTCGCAGCACATTTTATTCCCAACCAAGTTGTGTGTGTGGACGAGTCCCTGATTAAATTTGCTGGCCGTCTTGTTTTCAAACAGTACATCCCCAACAAGCGTGCCAGATATGGGGTCAAGTTGTATAAGCTCTGTGACAGGGCCACAGGCTATACATGTAGTTTTATGGTTTATGAGGGCCTAGATAGCCGCATAGAGCCGGAAGGATGCCCAGACTACATGGGGAGTGCTGGCAAAATTGTGTGGAGCTTGGTTCACACTTATTTGGAAACGGGTACCATTTGTATGTGGACAATTACTAAACAAGCGTGCCACTTTTTAGTCACTTACTTGATCACCAAATTGGTGCATGTGGCACCATGCGACCTAATCGCCGGGGCTTCCCCCAACGGCTGGTAGATTCCCGACTTAGTCGGGGGGAGAGAGCCTGCTTGAGATGTGGTAATTTGCTTGTGATGAAGTGGAGGGATACAAAGGATGTTTTCATTCTTTCCTCCATTCATGCAGACACGGCTGTCCAAATTAGAAGGGCGACTGGTGTTGTGGAGAAACCCCTCTCTGTCCACCAATATAAGCTTAATATGGGAGGGGTGGACCTCAATGACCAGTTATTGGCGCCCTACTTAATTGCCCGTAAATCCAGACGCTGGTACAAAAAAGTGTTTATTTACTTCTTTCAATTGGCTTTGCTGAACGCTTTTGTGCTATACAAAGCGTCAGGACGGACTGGACCTCTCCTGCAATTCCAGGAAGAGATCATCAGAGCCCTTCTGTATC
>BLSH010412463.1:188304-205624 GCA_018402905.1 Glandirana rugosa
CCTTAGGGTCGGTAGATCCAGTATACGTAGTGTAAAGAGGGTGTATCCATTCGAATACCGTTGGAGAAAAAAACGATAGTTATCACAACTCGCTTGGGCCTGACATTGCAAGCCCAGGCATGGTTTGAAAGCCCACAGGCACCGTGCCTGGGCCTGGGCCTGTAAAGTTTTTAGCAAGCCCAAGCCAGGCCCCAAGACGATAAAATGAGGTGCACAACTCTTCGACGTCCCGTCGGTTAGTTGTTCGCAAAGTGACGAAACGGGAATCTTCGGTAGTGTCGGTACGGATGATTACCGTACCGACACTAACCGGTCACGTAGTACACTGGGTCGGAGAAATATTCGACCTCAGGACCGAACCCGAACGATTTTTGAAATGTCCGGGTCCGGGTCCGTGCCACGGACACCCGAAAGTTTGGTACGGACCCGAACGTTACAGTCCGGGTTCGCTCAACACTATTGATAGCAAAAAAAGAGGTTGCCATAAGCTTACCTATGTGGGAGAAATGTGATGCATATGACCTAGATGGCTGGGATTCCATGTCATAATTGTCCCATTTATATAGGGCTTATATGACTGTGGGGTGGGGTGAGTGAATTCACATGGGCCCTCCAAAGGATACTCATCTCCCCATCCCTCCAGTATTCCCGGTGGGCAGGGTGCACATCCGAAGATGCACGGTCACTGCTGGATTTTGTCACGCTTGCAGGGATGAACCGCCAGGAGTGCCAAATGGATGTATCGCTGCAATAATGTAATAAAAAAAACTGTTAGACTGGGGGGTTCAATGGGGTGGCACTGGTGGATGCCATTCTATATATATTGGAGCTGTCGTTGCCTGCCAGCCCTGTCTATCAGGACCGAGCTTGTGGGTTTCTCTAAAATCATAAATATGGTTGCACTAAGTGATTAAATGATGAGAATAGTAGTATTATGTTCAGAATTGATGTATTCAAAGATTCACACATAGCCCCCCACCAAAAAAGGGTGGTAGGGTTTGTGCAACCTTAGTTAAAATATTTTAACACCTATATCTGATATGATGAAACACCGTGTCGAGCGAAGGTGTGCTGACGTTACTGCTGTTTTGTTTTTCATGCGACCTATAGTTGGCCAGCTATTTTATGCTTATGCTTTCATGAACATGTAAGTGCAATACTTTATTTTATTAAAATCACCGTACAGTATTACACTATTGTGAGCTTCCTTCTTATATACCGTGGGAGATATCTTCAGAGACTCCAAGACCTTCAAGGTCATTTCAAGGTTGGAAGACGATAATGGTAACCCTTTGAACTCAGTGTCTTTCCCTGGTGGGACCCTGATGGGGTTAAGTCACAAGCTTCACTCTTGCTTGCCTCTGGTAATCTGCTAATTTATTCAGTGGAGGCACTTAGAGGTGTTTTTCCCAGCACTGGGTGTCATTTAGAATACCGTCACTGTTATTTGTTCACCAGATGTCCATGCAACAATATCGCTTGACTATCAATCCTTGGACTTTTATTTAATTTGAGTGCTTCACACAATCACAATGGGAGGAACTATTTGGGGCTGTTTTTTATATATATATTTTTTCCACAGGTGTTAAAATATTTTAACTAAGGTTGCACAAACCCTACCACCCCCCCCCCCCCTTTTGTTGGTGATGGGCTATGTGCAAATCTTTGAATACATCAATTCTGAACATAATACTACTATTATCGTCATTTAATCACTTAGCGTGGCCATATTTATGATTTGGCACTTTGGATGTATTGCATGTTTTCAGGCTGCTGCTTTATTTAGGCACTCTTTTACAGTAACACCATATTAATTTCCTTTTCCCATTGTTGGTTTCTCTGTGGTGAAGTTTTCTTCCTCTTCATTTGTCTTTTGTATTTATGGCCACACACTCAGTGTGTGTATGCGTTCTCCCATAAGATTGGCAACAGGTATATTTTTCTCTTTTTATATACTGTTTGTAATTAAAAGCATGTTTGTTAGGATTTGTTTTTTCGGTTTTTTTTGCCATTTAGTTTCTGTTGCTGAGGATATTGGGCTCCATTCACAGAACCAAATTGCATGCAGTATTTAGGTGTTTTCCCAAATACTGCATGAGATCCTGAAAATGTCAATTTACTACTGCTTTATGTGATATTTACTGCATAAAGCAATAATGCTTGGTAAATGCTGCATAAAACAGGAGTGAAAGTCAATTTAAAAAAATGCATGTGTTAATTAAGAAGTGGCCCCAGCATGTGATATTTAAGGAACTGGTAGCCGCTGGTATCCTTAACAACCAGTAAACAACCTGGTTATTAAGGAGTGGACAGCTGCTGAGTCCTTAACAATCAATGGATCATCAAGTGTCAGCAGGGTTCCCAGTTCACAGCTGAAAGTAAAGAAAAACAATTGCCGGCAATTAAGAAATTGGGGAAGAAATGGCATGGGTTCCCTCCATTTGGGTCTAGTATGAATTTTGAAGGGAATCCCCACACCAAATTCTTTTTTAAAAATACAGTGGGGCCCCCCAAAATCCATACCAGACTCTTATCCAAGCATGCAGCCTGGTAGGTCAGGAAAGGGAAGGGACGAGCGAGCTCCCCCCTCCCAAACCACACCAGGCCACATGCCTTCAACGTGTGGCATACTTTGGGGGGCTCTGCCCCCCTTAAGCATATTGTCCCCATGTTGATGGGGACAAGGGCCTCTTCCCCACAACCCTGGGCAGTGGTTGTTGGGGTCTGTGGGTGGGGGTGCTTATTGGAATCTGGAAGCAAGGGGGCCCCCAGATCCCAACCCCCTCATGTGAATGAGTATACGGTTTATAGTACCCCTACCCATTCACCAAAAAAAATGTGTAGTGTAAGAAAGATATTACACAGTTTTTGACAAGTCCTTTATTTAAAAAATAAAAATGATTCCCTGGTGTAATTTCATCTTCAATCACAATGTCCTTCCATCACCGCTGACCTGAAAAAAGAAAAAAAAGATCAGCTCACACCAAAGGCTCCCGCCCTCTGCCAGCTCTGCCATCTGAAAGTCCAATAGTTATATAATTATGGGGCAGGGCCACTTGTTGACATCATTGGGTGACCCACCACCCCCTTGTGATGTCGTCAGCCAGGGAAATGCTGGGTTAATGATGTCACAAGGGGGGTACCCAGTGATGTCATTGGGTAGCCGCTGCCCCTTAGCCATTTAAGAACTGTTAGTGGAGCAGGCGGCTGGAGGGAGCTTTAGATGCAGGTAGACCTTTTTTTTTTTTCCATTTTTTGGGTCAGCGGTGGAGGCATCTTGATTGAAGATGAATCTACACAAGGTGACATTTTTTTTTTCAAATAAAGGACATGTCAAAAACTGTATAGTGTCTTTTCTTACACTACACATTATTTTTGGTGAATGAATAGGGGTATTCATGTACCCCATACTCATTCACATGGGGAGGCCAAGATCTGGGGGCCCCTATGTTAAAGGGGGCTTCCAAATTCCAATAAGCCCCCTGCCTGCAGACATTCACAGCCACTGGCCAGGGTTGTGGGGAAGAGGCCCTTGTCCCCATTAACATGGGGACAAGGGCCTAGATAATAGATAGATAATACTGGGGTGTCGTGAAGTGGCTCCGCAGCTTACGTATGTATTTGCAAATGTGTGCTAAATAAACCCCTGTTTTTAATGCAAACTGTTAGACAGGAGAATTTGGTTGATTGCAGACTGGCTGTGAGTTAACCTGGGAATATTTGTTGGTTTTGTTTGACATGCGTCTTCCTTCCATATGCTCCTTGCTGCAAAGGCCAGTTATAGGTGGGGGTAGTGGCCAGTTGTTTGTTACTGGTGTAATATTGGTGAGAGGACACACTGGACACCTTTGTTGCCATTGTGCTAAGTGCTGGGTGCCCAGTGTGTCCCTGTGCCTTTAAGGAGGGGTGGCTCCCTTCATTACAATAAATGTTGCGCTTCTAAGGAGGCTCTGATAAATTTACAGAGTTAGGAAGATAATACTGTGGTGCCGTGGAGTGGCTCTGCAGCTTACACATGTATTTTTGCAAACATGTGCTAACTAAACCCTGTTTTTAATGCAAATTGTTGGACTGGAGAATTTGGTTGGTTGCAGACTGGCTGGTGAGTTGAGCTGGGATTTTTTTTTGTTTTGTTTGACTTGATACCGCATCCCCAAATCCTTGGCCCACTGGATGTAGGGTCTGTGGGGGAGGGGGTTACCTGAGTCTTGAAGCCACCATTAAAATAAAGAGGCCCCCAGATAACTGTGCGCCCCCAAGTGGGGCAGTCTCTAATAGCAATGTTCCATAATTTCCAAACAAAAATTTCCCACAATGCCCAAAAATTAATGTCCCACAAAGTAAAAGCTTTACAACAATCCTTTCCTGTCAATTCATTCACCACAAATGACAGACAAGCTTAATTTCTGTAACCAAAAAGAGTCAGGGATGCTGGCTGATGTCATTGACCAATTATAGCATCGTAGGTTGCTAGAATGCTGGAGGCCACTGGTGCCTTAGTGATCACAGCCCTGAATGCAAAGCAATTATTAATTAGAGTTGATAGTAACACCACCTTAAATAATTACTTCCTGCAAATCTGGGAGTTTAATGCAATGGGCGTGTGAACAGGCCATTATTTTCAACTGTTACCTGAAACACAAACAGCTACAGTTTGAGGTGAACACTGATTCAGCCAAACTCGAACATCATCCCCTAATTGCCAAATTTGCAAAAAAAAACCCACCTCTTTGGCTCAAACTGCCAAAACTTCACCAATATCCACAAAGAGGAAACTGGAAAAGTCTATGTTGAATTTATTTGCTCATCCCTACCAATTATGTTTTATAAACAGCATGACTATCTGCAATAGGAGTTACATTATATCTTAAACACAACCCAGTTTAAGTTCTGCATCATGCAGGGGCATTTTTTATGACTGATAGCCACTAGCAATCTGAGGTTTCCTTGCAACAATAAAACATAAAAGTTGATTTAATTATAGCCTTATTTTAAGGGGAAGCCTATAAATGAGCAGGGGACCCTGGCCACAGAGAGCAACATTAAATAATAAAGGAGCTTATTTCTTAAACTGCTAATTACCATGATCCCTTGTTAAAAGGTTAGGTATTACAAGTCTTACAGTAAACATCATTTATTTTATGTTTTAAAATCACTGGCATTAAACCACCACATATTTTGCAGCTGGTTTTAGACAGGTTGAAATAATGCCAAACAATACCATACTGTTCTATTAATCTTCTCAATCAATCCCCTGCAAAACGTTTTAGGATTAAATAATCAGGTCAGGTGAAAAAGATTACCCTTAAGGAGGTTTTTTTTAGGTCTACATGTGAATTTGCACTAAAGCTATTTGCATTGACTTATCTCTATTAGTAATCACATATCTTACCTAAAATATCCCATATAATTAAATATAAAACACAAAGTAAATTCATAATCAGTACAAATGTCATACACATTGAATGGATTCCCACAAGACCAAGTTAGTGTCATGCACTTGGTCCCCCAAAGGCTTAAATAAAAGTTAAAATAAAACAAATGAGAATTCTTCTTTATGCATTTCACTGTATTCTCTGGCATTTGTATTGGAATTTTGATTTGGACTTTGGACTGTTATATGTACATTCTAGTGCATGCTGATATTTACACTTTGGGGTTGATTAACTAAAGCTTGAAAGTTCAAAATGTGGTGCAGCTCCAAACAGAAACCAATAATCTTCAAGGTTTTATTGTCAAAGCTTGATTGAACAAGCTGATGCTAGAAGCTGATTGGTTAGCATGCACAGCTGCACCGGTTTTTGCACTCTCCAGCTTTAGCAAATCAACCCCTTTATGTGAATTGATTATGTGAATTTGTTGTGCATGCAGACATTCACTGTGTATATTAATATTTCCACTGCAGATGAATTTAGTGTTTGTTTTTTGTTTATTGATATGAGACATTTTGGAGTAAGATATGTGTTACATAGTTACATAGTATGTAACATATGTGTTCAGTAATTTTATCTAGCATCCATTTAGAGACTTGTTTGGAAATTAGTGCTGCCATTTTTGTTTTATACTGTATCCCTTAAAGGGATATACTGTATATACATCAGCTTTGGGGTTTAGGGTAGTTTTTTTTTAGGTAAGAATTTCATTGGATTGCCATTATTAGTAGAACACTGCATTTGTTTATTTAGTAAAAACATTACTTGGCCCTTAATTACTAAGAGGCATGGGCCTATTCACAACACCTACCCAACTAGTATGTAGTACTAATCCCCCATCTTTATACATTGAAAGTAACCAGGAGTGCATGCAAGTGTACAGTACACATCACTGTGCTCTGTAAACCTATTCTGACCAGGCTAAGCTGTTAAATATGGTGCCCAGAGATGAAAATATTGACTTTCTATCTTGTGGTCACTGTTTCATCATAGTGATCACCTGCCACCTGATCACCTGCCAAAACAGTGTTGCAAAAGCACTGTTGTATCACAAAAGAATACTGCTGTTTTATCACAACAAAATACAATTCACTACATGGTAAAGATCTGAAATACAATTTTAAAATAAATAAGACCATTTTTACCCCAATGGTTCTGTAACAATTGAACAAAATACCTCCCCCAAAAATGGGTTGATGGCATTATTCTTAGCTAGAGGATCAGTTAAAATTCAAAAATGTTCTCCATTCACCAGAACGAGAGCGCATGTGCAGCTCTAGCTGGTTGGACATGCGAAGCTAGAGCTCCGCTCCTCCATGGGACTACAAGCCACATAGCGCCCCAAGCTGCAGCCAGACAACCCACCCATATAACTCTGCTGCTTGCCGCCACCCCGGAGCATATCTCAGACCTATCGTTATGGTCCTGAGATCCACAAAAGGTAAACCCAAGACCGCCTCAATTAAAGAGGCCTTAGCCTGGGGCTACATCAAGATGGCGGCGGCCTCTCCCTCTACACACACCTCTCCAGGGATGGTGGCCAGCGCCCAGAAGCAGCTCATCTCACAACCCTCCATCCAGGAGGAATTGGACAGTGAGTACCCCATTCTCCCTAGCTATATTCCAGAACAGGCAGCAGCCCCCACAACGATCTTACAACAATTTGAAAAAATGCTGCACAAGGCCTTGAAACAAACTTCAGACCATATAACAAGCAGTCTCACCAAAGAAATTAGAGAGCTAGGGGCCCACACCGCTGCATTAGAGGAGAAAGTAGATGATTTGGAGGCCTCTACCCAAGATCATTCGGCTGAGATTGAAAACTTAAAAGAGGAAAACCTCACTCTCCAAACCAGACTAGAAGATTACGAAAATAGGGTAAGACAATCGAATATTCGTATCCGTGGGATCCCTGAGACTGTAATAGACTTACAGTACACCATTACAGCCCTGTTCCAGGAGCTCCAACCCTCAATCCCAATAGAGCGGTTAGAAATGGATTGTATACACCGAGCCCTGACCCACAAAAAACAAGAGGGCCCCCCACACGATATAATTGCGAAGGTTCACTATTACCAAACAAAAGAACATCTGTTGGAAGGTGCCCGCAGCAGAGAATCCCTCACATTCCAAGGCCACAATTATTAGCTTTTTAGCCATGAAGCCGCTACTCCTGGAACTGCAAAAACGCTGCATTATATATCAGTGGGGGTTTCCATTTTCCATTTGTTTTTCACACCAAGGCTCCAAATACAAATGCAGATCACCTGACAAGCTATCTCAAACCCTGCAAGAACTCCACCTAACGGACAACTCTCCAGGCACCGGACCCTCAAGACGCCATTCTGCCTCAACCTCCCCACGTAAACCTGTGCCTCCCACAGGTAACCATGACGATGCCTACCTGCACAAGGGGTCGAATGGCCTCACCCCCCCACACACAGGAGGACTCGATGGACTGAATCTTTTATGCCGGTTTAACCACTTCATTGGCCCCGGCTTCGAGGCCGCCTCACTTCAGTTGATGGGGTATAACCCCAAACCTCCTACTCTACAAACCCCTCTACACTGGCAGACACCTTTTCCATACCAAGGTCCTGTTTCAATCCTCTCACCTCATCATCCGTCCCTGGACGTTTCATCCTATACTTAATAGGGTCTTGCCACCACAACCCGTCAAAAAGTCATATCCCTTTCAAACACTCACGGTGGCTCCCTTCTGTCCACTTTCTGTATCCCTAATATCAATTGGAACACCTTGGACTCTACGATCCCTGAATCCTCTGTCTCCCTCTGCCCTCATAGTCCACAGCAAGTTCCCACCCACCACCAGCCCCTGACTGGACACCCTTACTGACCTATACCGGCACCCATCAAGCAGAGACTCTTCAAACCTGAACTGTCCCCTCAGCCCTTCCCCAGCAAACAATTCGGCCCTCCTATGCCTGCATCCCCCCCACTCACCCACTTCTGCACCTCGCGTTCTATGTATTTTGCCTGATTACCACTGCTGGTTAATTTTCACAGAAGCGCAGCTAAGACTTATCCTCCATTACCTCCTTTTACGGCTGATGTCCCCGGTAGGAGGACCCGTGGGCTCCACTCACCCCTCCTCGCTTGTCCACCCTTAATATGTGGACCTTCGACAAGGGAACGTTTTCCCCTGAGAGGGATCTTCTTTCCCCTTCACGGGCTTTGATTGTATTTATTGTTTTATGTTGTATTTTGCTCTGTACTAATACTGTTCCTCTTTATTTCCTCTCCCCCCATCAGCTCCTCTACAACCCTTTTCTTCTCCCTATGAGTCTGCGCGTTTGAATCTTGATTACCAGACCTCAGCTCCAACAGGTAAGCTGCTCCCTGCACTACCCTCACCATGGCGCCCTTAAACATTGTCACCTTAAATGTCCAGGGTTTCAACGTTCCATAAAAATGCACCAAAGCATTCAACTACTTCAAAACACAGAAAGCACACTTAGTTTGCCTGCAGGAGACGCATTTTAAAACACATAATACCCCTAAATTTTTCTGTAGCTCCTACCCCCAGGTTTTCACCGCCTCAGCAACAGCTAGAAAATGAGGTACACTGATAGTGATTCACAAATCCCCCCGTTCTCCCTCAGAACTGAAATCAAAGACCCAGAGGGGAGGTATATAATCCTGACAGGATTCCTAACAGACATGGTGGTGACACTAGTCTCTTACTACGCACCGAACAAACACCCTCACTCCTACCTCTCCCATCTCATGCAAATCACCCTATCCTCCTGCTACTTCACATCATTAATAAGCTTTTCAACTCCTCCTAAACCAATTCAACTTAATCGATACTTGGCATGAATCTAATCCGGGTAAAAGGAAATATACCTACTACTCTCACCCACATAAGACATTCTCGCGCATAGATCACATACTGAACACTACAAGGTTAGCCCCCGAGATTCTCTCATCTACTATCCTCCCAGTACTGTGGTCCGATCACTGTGCAGTTCACACATCCCTATCTTCCTTAATGCCTAAAGCTCATGACACTACATGGTCCCTACCTAAAGACCTGCTGAAACACCCTTCACACCGGTTTCACATTGAGCAAGCGCTCTGGGAATTCATAGCCTTCAATTCCACCCCAGACATCTCCCCAATTACTCTTTGGGAGACCCACAAACCGTCCCTCCTCAACACCATTCAAAGGCAAATTTTCCTCCTCAAAAAAGAATGCAAGGAGCTAGCCGATAAACTCGAGAATGACTATCTCTCTGCCTACTCAGCGTTCTCCTCAAACCCCAATCCTAGCACTAAATCCACAATAGACATGACAAAATTACAATTTGATCTCTTCTTAACAGATGACACTAAAAGAACGCACCAGAAATCTAAACATGTATATTATATGAAAGCTAACAAAGCTGATGCACTTTTGGCTCGCACTTTGAAACGCCTAAATAACCCATTTAAACCCATCAGACTCAAACTAGGCAAAGACTCCTACTCCAGCAATCCGCTCAGAATAGTTAACAAGTTCCAAAATCACCTAGAGACTCTGTATGCATGGGGCACCCCATTTGACCCTGCAGAGGCTGATTCTTTATTTACCCAATTAAATCTACCGCAGGTAACCCAAACTGAGCGAGACCTACTCGATGACCCAATCACGCCAGAAAAGGTTACATTGGCAATTAAAAACCTGAAATTGAACAAGTGCCCTGGACCTGGCGGCTTCACGGCAGCCTATTATGGAACTCCTTGCCCCCATCCTAGCTAAAGCACATAACGCGATCCTTGACCAGCACACTTTTAAAGAAGAAACACTGACTGCCATAATTAGCATGATTTCAAAACCAAATTCTGACTCCCTTTTAGCCAATTTCCGACTGCTATCACTTCTAAATTTGGATATAAAACTACTAACCAAAATACTAGCCATCCGTCTGAACACATTAGTTGGTAGACTCGTTCATAGGGAACAGACAGGTTTCATACCGTCTCGTCAGACCAGTGATAATATCCGCCGAGCAACCCTCATAGCTCATATAGCCAGAAGGCGGCGCATCCCTGCTTGCTTCCTGTCGTTGGATATAACCAAAGCCTTCAACACCTTGTCTTGGCCTTATCTCCTTCATTTTCTACGGAGATGGGGATTTGGACCTCACTTCTTGCACTGGATCGAAGCATTATATGACAAACCGAAGCCGCTCGTCCGATACGCGGGCTATAAGTCACAGAAGTTTAATATTGAAAGAGGAACAAGACATGGATGCCCGCTTTCACCACTTCTATTCGCACTAGCTATAGAACCTTTGGTGCAACTGATTTGGTCGAACCAGTCTATCATGGGCATTGAACTCGGCGGATATCATCACAAAATGTTTATTCGCGGACAACATTCTACTATTTCTGTTTTCCCCTATGACTTCCGGCCCTAATCTAATACATATTCTTAACGATTTCACAAAACTATCAGGTTTAGTGATCAACATTCTTAAATCTAAGGCACTGAATATCTCCCTTTCCCTTCTGAGCTAGAATCTGTGTGGGAAGCTCTCCCGTTCCATTGGGCAATAAAATAGATTCTATACTTAGGAATCCAACTCTCGGCCGACCCGACACAACTTTTCTTATTAAATTACCCAGGGCTGCTAAAACTGGTCACGAACCTCATGCACCAATGGGCCCCCTTACCCATATCATGGCTCGGCAAAATCGCAGTAGTCAAAATGTGTATCTTACCTAACCTGCTATATCTTTTCAGAGTTTTACCAATCCCCATCCAGGCGTATTTCCTGCCCATTCTCCAGGCAAGAACGACTAAATTTATCTGGGGTCCTATCAAACTGAGGGTCTCCAAGCTTACCCTCTTCCTCCCAAAGCTGAGAGGGAGACTAGGGATGCCCAACTTTTCTACATACTACAAGGCAGCTCATTTAGCTAGCTTACCCAAATACCATGCTACACATGAAATACCCTTATGGGTAGCAGTCGAGTCAGTAGACTGCGACCCCCTGTCGGTCTCCAACATGCTATGGCTCAATAAGAAAGACCACCCCACATTAAACAACCCCATCACTAAACACTACAACTCATTATGGGATAGACTAAAATGAAAGCACAATTTACAATCCCCCCATAACCCTCTTCTTTCGTTTCTCAAAAATCCAGCTTTCCCCCCTGCCTGGGAATCGCTCAGAGCCTTCCATGTTTGGGCCAGTCTAGGGCTGTTGAGACTACACAACCTAGTTACCACCTCCTCATTCTTAACTTTTCAGGCACTTAGGGAACAACATAAGATCCCCCAATCAGAGATCTTTTGCTATCTCCAGATAAAGAATTTGTGAATGTGCCAATAATCCAAAACAATGCCCCCTTCAATAATTTCTCTTACTTCGAAAATTTATGCAAACAAGACCCACATGCAAAAGGAACTATCTCCGCTCTCTATTCCCATCTCCTAGCTACTGTGAGCCCCAATAACCCACACTATGTCCGGAAATGGGAGGATGACCTGGGACTTACTTTAGACCCCGCCCAATGGGCCACAATACGGTCCACCATTAAATCCTCCTCACCCACCACACAAGTCTTGGAAACCAACTATAAAGTTTTAACTTGGTGGTACCTAGTACCCTCAAGAATTGTAAAATATGTCCCATCTTTCAACCCACAATGTTTTCACGGCTGCTCTGAAATAGGAACCTTTTTCCACACCTGGTGGGCTTGTCCAGTAGCACATACCTTCTGGAAAACCGTACTTGACATAGTGTCACAACTAACCGATATACCACTGAGTCCAGAACTCACTATGGCCCTCTTGCTCCTTAGCTTCCCTGGCGGTATGATTATTTCAGATTTTTGGTGCTGAAAGCGGTACGATTATTTTGCATGAAAGTTTGGCGTTTTATATTGTAGGCCTGTAATTCTTAGGAATAACTCACTTAAATCTGTCCAAACAAGAGTCTAGTAGACATCCCGGGTATGATAAAGTTTGAAACATGAAATCATAAATTATAATATAATAAATAACTAAAAATAATTATCAAAAATAATAACGTAATAGTAATAAAATGTATTCAATAATGTAACCAAAAACACTGAAATTTGCTCAGTTGCAGAATTGTCGCTGTCGTCACTTTCAGTTTCTGATGATAAATTTCCCGAAAAATCAGTATCACTCAATTCTGCAAATGATTCTTATTTACTATCGTTTTTTTCTAGCTGATCAAAAAACACTTTTGACGTAAAGGGACACTTTTTGGTTGCTATGGACATTCTCATGTTTCCAGGCAGAAAGAATGACATTTATAATATAAAAGTGCATGCAGGGCACTGGACAAACCACTAGGGACAAAGGGGATGTGAAATGTTTTCATACAGTAATGTAATCTATAAGATTACAGAGTACTGTATGTGCTGTGTGTGTTTCACTTTTTGAATTTCCTGCCGGTCTCCGTCCCCGTGTGACGCGACGCTAGCAGGGAACGCAGCCTGGCACACAGGAGACATCTGGCGGCGGACACAGCCCGCAGACACAGTGGGGGACATCGCTGGCTCCAGGGGACAAGGTGAGTAGAGCTGCCTGGATCCAGCAATGCAATCCCGAGGGGTACCGCTAATGGTACTGAAATTCCACCCCGAGCCACACTCGGGATTACCGCCAGGGAGGTTAAACCCAACGCACTATCATGTAAACAATTCAACTGCCTAGTGCACCTATTTACAGCGGCCAAGCAAACAATCGCTAGGGCGTGGAAATCTCCCTCCCTGGCAATTGCTGAGACTAAACATAGAGTAACCTCATATATGGTCCACGCCAAGGTGGACGCTATAGAGAAAAATCAAATCCCCAAATTTGAACACGTTTGGAAACCCTGGATAGACAAATTTCTCCCCCTTACCTTTCAACAAGAAGTTCTCTTGCCATGGTGAGATACATATTCTGGTGTGAGCTTTTAATCGGAGCGATTACCCAGACCACCCCCACGGACTCCTACCCCTTCTCCCCCCCCCCTTTACTCTTCTTCCCCTTCTCTTTTTTTTGATTATCTATGAACATTGTTTAACTGATCTTTAGATACATCCAATTATATTGGCAAGGATATTGAGACTCCACCTTTCTCTTGGCTGCTCCCACCCTTGGCAGGGCGATACTTGCCCTCCCCCTCCAGCGCACATCGCGTTCCCTACAGGGGTGCCTGGAGGGCAGGCAGGAACGCCACTACCGACACCCCCTCACCTACTTTTACTCAGATTCAGACGCTATCTACAGTACATTACAATTGTTGGTACTTGCATCTTATAAAACCTACCACTATATTATTGAGACACTTGCCAAACCATGCAAAATGTTGAAAGCCTTTACTGTGTTTATTTTATATTATACCTTAATCTGTAAAACAAAATAAACATTTTTTTTTTTTAAAAAAATGTTCCCCATTGGCAGTCATTAGTTTCATATCATACACTTGTGCTAAAGTGGCAAAGTTTGCCTTGTAAACTAAAACAATTGAGTACTGTCCATAATACTTTTTTATTTGCACTAACATACACTTTTTCAGGACAAGCTTTTAGGTATTTCCCCTTCTTCAAGATACCTGCAGTACTAATTCAGAAAAGTTTTAAAAAAAACTTCTCTGAGATAAAGAAAAAGAAAAACAAATACACTCAAACAAATGTTCTTTCACCACTGGAGCACAGAGCTGTACACAATTTTCACAATAATCAGGCCATCATTATCAAACCAGCAGTTAAAGGGGGAGAAATTGTTGTGATGGATACCAACAAATATATACAAGAGAGTTAGAGGTAGCTGGCAAATACTACTTACTTTAAAAAAATGGATTATGATGTGACCCAGGATTTTACTAAGTAATTAAAAGATCTCATTAAAACAATACAAGCCCACCTACATTCAGAACTTATCAATGTGATTCCAGGCAATCCAGAAATTGGGGACTTCTACATGCTACCCAAGATTCACAAGGAAGGAAATACAGGCAGACCCATCATAACTGGTATGAATACACTTACCGAACACATCTCAGGCTTTGTAGAAAAAATGTTAAAACCGCTAGTCATGAATACTGCAAATTTCCTGCAAGACACAACTGATTTTCTGACACCACAGGCCCAACTACAAACACTGTACCCAGACCACCCGCTCCTGCTCAATAAACTCTGTTCCCTTGGCCTTCAAGTTTCTGCTCTATCCTGGTTCTCCTCCTACCTATCACATCACTCCTTCAGTGTTACCTACAACTCTGTCTCCTCCTCTCCATTGCGCCTTTCTGTAGGGGTACCTCAAGGCCCTGTTCTTGGACCCCTTCTATTATCTATCTACACTTCCTCCCTTGGTCACTTGATAACCACCCATGGCTTCCAATACCATCTATACACCGATGACACCCAAATCTATCTGTCTACTCCTCACCTCACTCCTTCAGTCTCCTCTCGCATTACTAACTTTTTTAACTGACATATCAGCTTGGATGTCACACCACTTCCTTGACTTTTCCATCAAAATCAATAATGCAGCCATCAATCCCTCCCTTCATGCCAGGATACTAGATGTAATCCTAGACTCTGACCTGTCTATTCTGGCCCAAATTCAATCGCTGAAAGCGTGTAGACTTCACCTCCATAACATCTTTAAAATATGCCCCTTTTTAACAAATTAAACCACCTTGACTATTGCAACTCCTTTCTCATTGGCATACCCCTCCATAGGCTATCCCCCCTTCAGTCTATCATGAATGCTGCTGCCAGACTTATCCATCTTATCAACCGCTCAGTGTCTGCCACCCCTCTCCACCAATCCCTACATTGGCTCCCGATCACCCAGCAAATTAAATTCAAAATACTAACCACAACATACAAAGCCATCCACAAGTCTGCCATGAGCTACATCACCAAACTTGTCTCCAAATATCACTCAAACCGTCCTATCCACTCTTCTCAAGACCTCCTACTCTCAAGCAACCTTGTCACCTCCCATGCTCGTCTCCAGGATTTTTACAGAGCCTCTCCCATCCTCTGGAATTCTCTACCTCAACCTTTCCGGCTATCTTCTACTCTAGCTGCCTTCAGGTGCTCTCTGAAAACGCAGCTCTTCAGGGAAGCCTATCACACCTCCAACTAATCTTTTACCGCTTGCATCAGCTCACTCCCCACAGTTACAACCTTTTGTACCACCTGCCCCCCTATTAGATTGTAAGCTCTTCTGAGCAGGGCCCTCTTAATCCTCTTGTATTCTATTGTATTATACTTGTATTGTCCCCCTTTTATATTGTAAAGCACTGCGTAAATTGTTGGTGCTATATAAATCCTGTATAATAATAATAATAACATTTAATGGATTAGCTCCCAAGGTAAATTATCTCCCACACCCACTACATATACAGAGCCCTGAACATGTGTGTGTGTGCCCATATGGCAACAGTAACTTCAGTCCCTTGGATAAAGGATGAGGCCTTGAATCTTCAGCTAGCATCTTTAGTTGGTGCACTTAAAATCCTACTTAGCAAAGTGTATCGTGGTATGCTGACAGTATCCAAATAACAAGGCGGAGTTCTCTAGACTCCCAACCTACCCACAACATGTCAGCAGCACATTCTGTGACTACTCCCCTCTCCTTGAAGTTGGTTTCTATAAATGCCAAAGGACTAAATAGTCCCGAAAAAAGGTCTCAAATCCTTCGGGAATGCTACAAAATGGGGGCTAACATTGACTTTCTACAAGAGACCCACTTCCTCACAGGCAAAATAGCAAATTTATCAAACAAGAACTTTCCCACGTTCTATCACGCCTCTAATACAGACTCCAAAACAAAAGGGGTCTCTATCTTAATCTCCAGAAACACTCCTCTCCAGATAAAAGACTCCTTAGCAGATCAAGCGGGTAGATATATCTTTATCAAAGGATGTATTTACAACCGCCCCATTGCATTAGCCAACATTTATTCTCCTAATGTTAAGCAGGTTTAATTTTTTCATCAGATAGGCGAACTCTTATACTCCTTCCACGCGGGCATTTCGATTTTAGGAGGAGATTTTAACGTTCCTCTCTGCCCTCTCATAGACTCCTCATCTGGGACCTCTTCCTTGCCATACAGAGCCCTAAAGCAAATCCACAAAGTCCTCCAAACACTTACGCTCCACGATTCCTGGAGGAAGCTCAATCCAGGATCTAAAGACTACACATTCTATTCCCCTATACACAATAAATACTCAAGAATAGATTATTTTTTTATCACCCAACAAGACCTAACCCTACTACAAAGAGCATGTTCCTTTCGGACCAGCACCCCATTACTCTTTCTCTCACGTTCCCCGTAACACAAACCAGAACCAAGATATGGAGACTCAACTGTGCTTTACTTAAAGACCCAGCAAACATTGAGGCTTTCCAAACATGTTTAAAGGACTACTTCCAGACGAATGACATTCCCGAGACACCCCCTGTCAACGTCTGGGAAGCCCATAAATGCGTGATAAGAGGGGAATTCTTAAAAGCAATTTCCAAACTCAAGAAAGTTCAGCAATCCAAAATGCTAAGCCTTTTAGATCGAATTCGCACTCTAGAATCCACCCACAAACAGACCCTGGCGGCCTCGACGCTGCAGGAGCTAGTTAATGCATGCACTCAACATCTGGATGAACTAGACATAAAAATTAAAAGGCAATACATTTTAAGTCATAAAATATATTATGAGCAAGGGAATAAATCTGGCAGATTCCTTGCCAAGGCTGTTCAAGAAAAAAAAAGGCACTTCCATAATCCACCACATCAAGGATTAGAGTTGAGCGAACACCTGGAAGTTCGGGTTCTGCTGGTCCGTCCGAACTTCGTGACAAAGTCCGGGTCCGGGTCCGGACGGAACCCGAACGATCGCACGGACA
>BLSH010412485.1:42703-52976 GCA_018402905.1 Glandirana rugosa
ACCCCCCCCCCCCCCCCCCCTGTCCCGCTTGAGTAAGGCGACCACCGTCCCGGTGGGAGGCACGCCGTCCTTTAAGGACCCGGCTGACAGGAAGGCTGAAGCTTTTATCAGATCCCGATTTGTTCTAACTGGGTCTGCCATGCGGCCCATTGTGGCCTCTGCGCTGGTGTTGCAAACGCGCACAGTGTGGGCGAAGCTGCTACGCAGTGAGTTGTGCAAGACGCAGATGTCTCCTGAGTGTGTGGATCTTGCAGATCGCATGATTCAAGGGGGCTCAGTATCTGTGCGATGCAGCCCTGGACTCTGTCCACCTGATATCCAAGGCGTCTGCGGTCTTGGTGAAGGCCCTGGCGCACTTGCCTTTCCAGGGGGGGCGGCTCTGCGGTGACCCCTTGAATGAGATGATCAAAGATCGCACGGGAGTGAAGGGCACCTTTCTCCCGGAGTCTAAGAGGAGTTCGGACTCCCGTCGCCGACAGGGCCCCTCCTTTCTGGCCCATAGGCGGCCTTCTCGTCTCTTTCGTCCCTTCCATTCCTTTGGCAAGGGTTCACAGTCCACTAAGGCCCCCGCGTGTGGTCAGAAGCGTTCCTGGCCGCGTAAGCGCCTCAAGCCAGAGGACAAGGCTCCTCCCCATTTAGGGTTGCCCTGCCCGGTGTTCTGGCGGGGGGACGTCTCCTGGGATTTGCAGACAGGTGGTCCTTTCGCATCTCGGACTGCTGGGTGCTTGAGGTGGTCTCCTCGGGTACAGCATAGAATCCCGTTCTCGCCCCCCAGACAGGTTCTTTGCCTCCAACCTGCAGCTGCCTGCGGGCCCTGTTCGAGGCTGTGCAGGACCTGCTGGGTCAAGGGGTGATTGTTCCCATTCCACGGGCGGAACGTTCCCAAGGGTTTTATTCCAACCTTTTTGTGGTTCCGAAGGAGGACGGGGTTCGTCCCATCCTGGATGTGAAGGACCTCAGCAAGTTTGTGTGGGTCCGCCAGTTTCGGATGAAGTCGTTCCGCTCGGTAGTGGCGGCCTCTGCACCAGGGCGATTTCCTGGCCTCCTTCGACGTCAAGGATGCGTACCTGCATGTTCCCATCTGCGCCCGGCACCAGCACTTCCCGCACTTTGCGGTTGGGGAGGATCATGACCAGTTCGTGGCCCTCCCGTTTGGCCTGGCATCGGCGCCTCGGGTTTTCACCAAACTGCCGGCCCCGGTTCTGGCTCTGCTGAGGCAGAGGAGCATTGTGGTGGTGGCGTATCTGGACAACCACCTCCTGCGAGCGGAGTTGGCTTCAGCGCTCAGGGACAGTGTGACGAGCACCCTGCACACTCTGCAGGAGTTCGGATGGGTGATCAGCCTCCTGAAGTTGGTTCTGATTCCGTCCCATCGCCTGGAATATCTGGGGCTGTTCCTGGATGCAGCCCAGGCGAATGTTTTTTCCTTCCGCCAACCAAGCGGCGGACGCTTCAGTCGGCGGTTCGGTCCCTGCTGTCCCAGTAATGGGGTCCTGGGCCTAATGGTAGCCTCCTTCGAGGCGGTCCCTTATGCTCAGTATCACACCCTGGTTTTGCAACAGGAGATTCTCCTGAGAGGGGATGGGTCCCCATCTTCCCAGGATCGGGTGGTCAGGATGGACCACCAAGTAAGGGCCTTGCTGCTCTGGTGGCTGCAGTCCCCGGCTCTCGGTCAGGGAAGTCCTTCCTCCCCCTTCACTGGTCAGTGATCATGACGGACGCCAGCCTGACAGGCAGGGGTGGAGTCCTGGGGCTGCTCTCAGTCCAGGGACGGTGGCCTCCGGAGGAGTCTCTTCTCCCGATCAATGTCCTGGAATTGCGGGCGATTTGGTGCTGCCTTTCCCATTGGACGTCGAAACTACACAGGTGCCCTGTCCGGATTTGGTCGGACAATGCCACGGCTGTGGCATACGTGAACCACCAGGTTGGGACGAGAAGCTCGGCTGCGGCCTCGGAGGTAGGGCAGAAAGCCACGTTCCGGCAATCTCTGCCGTCCACATACCGGGCGTGGAAAATTGGCAGGCAGACTATCTCAGTTGTCAGAGCCTGGACCAGGAAGAGTGGTCCCTGTACCCGGATGTGTTTCATGAGATTTGTCGGAGATGGGGCATCCCGGACGT
The DNA here is from genome assembly GCA_018402905.1 of Glandirana rugosa. Classification (NCBI taxonomy): domain Eukaryota; kingdom Metazoa; phylum Chordata; class Amphibia; order Anura; family Ranidae; genus Glandirana; species Glandirana rugosa. The sequence continues at coordinate 44,824 of BLSH010412485.1, forward strand.
GGACTTACTAGCGTCCCGTCTCAATCGGAAGGTGCGGACCTTCGTGAGCAGGACACGGGACCCCCTAGCGGTCGCGGCAGATGCTCTTGTAGCTCCGTGGGCTCGGTATCGGTTCATCTATGCCTTCCTCCTCTGAAACTGCTTCCGCGACATCTTCGCAGAATAGAAGCGGAGGGTATCCCGACCGGGTGGTGGACGTTCCCTGGTGGCTCCCGCTTCGCGAGGATCTTCTGTCCCAGGGACTACTGCACCCTGCTTTACCCACTCTGGCTTTAACAGCCTGGCTATTGAATCCCAGGTGTTGAGGGATCGAGGCCATTTCACGTACGATTTACCACTGCACCTGGAAGGCTTACATCGCCTGGTGCGAAGCTGGTGGGGTGGAACCCTCGCTCCTTCTCGGTGTCTCGAGTTCTGGCCTTCCTGTAGAAGGGCCTCGGCCAGAAACTGGCGTTGAGCACTATCAAGGTTCAGGTTTCTGCTCTGGCGATCTTTTTTCAGCGTCCTTTGGTGATGCATTCATTGATTCGTACCTTCATGCAGGGGGTGCGGCATGTCGCCCCCCAGATACGGTCGCCTTTGGCGCCATGGGACCTCAATTTGGTCCTCTCGGTGCTTCAGAAGCCGCTTTTTTGTAAATATCAGGTTGCTTTTGCAGGCCTGATGGCTATCACATCCGCCCGGCGGGTGTCTGAGTTGCCGGCTCTGTCTTGTAGGTCTCCTTATCTGGTCTTACATAAGGATAAGGCGGTCTTGCGCCCGTCGCCTTCTTTTTTGCCAAGGGTGGTGTCATCTTTCCACATCCAATGAGGACATTGTCCTTCCTTTGCTTTGCCCGCGCCCGTCTCACCCTAAGGAGGTCGCTTTGCACTCCCTGCATGTTGTTCGGGCCCTGCGGGTGTATCTGGCATCCACAGCCTCCTTTTCGGAGGTCAGACGCTCTTTTGTCATGGTGGATGGCCCACGCAAAGGTTTGGCGGCCTCATTGGCCGCTATCTCAGGTTGGATTACACAGACGGTGTCCCGAGCCTATGCTGTTCGGGGTCTGGAGCCTCTTTTTCCAGTTACGGCTCACTCTTCCAGGGCGATTAGCACTTCCTGGGCTTTTGGACATCAGGCGTCTAAAGTGTGCAAGGTGGCTACTTGGTCCTCTGTGCACACCTTCTCAAGATTTTACAAAGTTGATGTTTTTAGCATACTCGGATGCTGCGTTTGGCCACAAAGTGTTGCAGGCGGCCGTGTGAGACACGTTTGGTTCCTCACCGAGGGTTCAGTTGGGTGTCGTTCTGTTGTTCTGTTACCCACCCCTCATTTTTGGCACTGCTTTTGGACGTCCCACTTAGTCCTAAGAGTTGCTGTGCCTGTCGACGAACGAAAGAGAGAGCTGGATTTTTTTGACTTACTGTAAAAATCCCTTTCTCTGAGTTCGTCGACAGGCACAGCACCCACCCCTCTGATGTTGCACTGCTTGTTACGAATTGAGCTAGCAGAGCTGGGTGTGGGGTTATCTGCCAGTGGGGACTGCCCCCTGGGAGGGGCTGTGTCTGTTACTGTTCTTTTTTTTGCTTTTAGAACTGCCTGTTCTGCATAGTAAACTCCTGAAGAGGGCAGTATAACCCAGTTAGTCCTAAGAGTTGCTGTGCCTGTCGACGAACTCAGAGAAAGGGAATTTACGGGAAGTCAAAAAAAAATCCTGTTTTTTTTTTTTTTTTTTTACACTGGAACACACACAAATGCTAGCACACTCCTAAAAATAAAGATTTTACAAGTAATGAAAAGAAATAAAAGACACTAGAACACATTACAGACTAATAGAAACAAGCACTGAGCTAGGAGACTGTGGTGTGAACTAGCCTTCACAGATTTTGAGCATTGAGACACAATACCTTAAGCCTGGTGCACACTTTGTTTTTTCCGTTCAACCTAGCAGGCTGAACGAAAAAAAGACAGAGGAGCTCAGGAGGAGCCGCTGTACTAACTATGCAATGTTAGTACAGTTATCTCTCCACTGAGCTGTTGTGTTCTAATAGGGGGACTAAACCCCCCAAGCCAGAACATAAGCTGGCCCGACAGGCTGATGTACACACAGGCCGAATGTCGACCGGCTACTGTTGAACCAGCTGATATTTGGCCCGTGTGTGCCAGGCTTTACATTTAATTCATCTGAATTATGTGTGTTGGAGTGCAGATGAGACTGCAAGATGCATACAAATGTTACTATGATTGTTCATTACATAATCCATACAATACCATGGTATGCATGTTGCTTTATTCATTATGCCATGAACAAGCCTTAACCACTTCAGCCCCGGAAGGATTTCCAGCTTTAGGACCGGAGCACTTTTTGCGATTCGGCGCTGCGTCGCTTTAACTGACAATTGCGCGGTCGTGCGACGTTGCACCCAAACGAAATTTGCGTCCTTTTTTTCCCACAAACAGAGCTTTCTTTTGGTGGTATATGATCACCTCTGCGTCATTTCTGATCGCCGCTATAAACAAAAGAAGAGCGACAATTTTGCAAAAAAACCCAAATTTCTTACTTTTTGCTAAAATACAAATCCAAAAAAAAAATATAAAAAAACATTTTTTTTCACCGTTTTTGGCCGATTTATATTCTTCCTCATATTTGCGATAAAAAAAATCGCAATCGGCGTTTATTGATTGGTTTGCGCAAAAGTGGTCGCATTTACGGATGCTAATTCATTTTTGGGGTTTTTATTTTTTTTTTATTTTTTTCTAAAAATGGCGGCGATCTGCGATTTTTAGCGGTACTGCGATATTGGGGCGGACATGTTGGAATGTTTTGACACTTTTTTGGGACCATTGGCATTTATACAGCGATCAGTGCTATAAAAATGCACTGATTACTGTGTAAATGCCATTGGCAGTGAAGGGGTTAACCTGCAGGGGGCGCTCTAAGGGTTAACTGTGTTCCCTGGGCGTGTTCTTACTGTAGGGGGACTTGCCTAGCTGGGGAAAGGAAGTGGTCACAGCCTTCACTTACAGGAAGCCTGTGATCACTTCCCTTCCCCCTCACACAGAGCGGAGGTCCGTGTTTACATACACGGACCTCCGCTCATTCGCTCCGGGGGGGGGGGCATCGCGGGTGGGCGGCGGCAATCGAAGCCGCCGGACCCGCTCCCTGGACCCCCCCGGACACAGTGAGCGCGCGCGCGCTCACAGTGGCTCTGTATCGCGGCCGCCGTCGTATGACGGCGATTCGCGTTACAGAGCCACATTGTCGCCGTTAATTGCCGATCAGCCGTCGGCAAGCGGTTAAAATTATTTTCCGTTAGAAAACTGACAATTAACAGCTCAAGGCTTTTTACCTTCATGCATTCTAAGCATGAAGATGAAAAAACTTCAGTGTGCAGCAGCCCCCCTAATACTCACCTGAGCTCCCTCCCAATCTACCGATTTGCACGAGAGCGGAGCTTCTCACGGGTCTCTCATTCCTCATTGGCTAAAACAGTAGTGCTGTCTGTCAGTATCGCTACTGTCAGCCATAGCCAGTGAGCCATTGAGGAGAGAGTGGGGGGGGGGGCGGGTCTGAGTCTTATGGACGCATGGAGCTGGGTTCAGGAGTGAGCACACACCAGTGCCCCCAGAGCAAGCGGCTTGCTATTGAGGGCACTGGCTGAAGAACAGGAGCCCAGGAGTACCAGCGGGAGACCCGGAAAGAAGTGGATTGGGGGCTGCTCTGTGCATAACCACTGCACAGAGCAGGTACAGTGCTGCCCATAATTATTCATACCCCTGGCAAATTTTGACTCAGTTACTTTTATTCAACCAGCAAGTAATTTTTTGACGAGAAATGACATAGGTGTCTCCCAAAAGATAATAAGACGATGTACAAGAGGCATTATTGTGGAAAAAAAAAACATTTCTCAGCTTTTATTTACATTTGAGCAAAAAGTGTCCAGTCCAAAATTATTCATACCCTTCTCAATAATCAATAGAAAAGCCTTTATTGGCTATTACAGCAATCAAACGCTTCCTATAATTGCAGACCACCTTTTTGCATGTCTCCACAGATATTTTTGTCCAGTCATCTTTAGCAATGAGCTCCAAATCTTTCAGGTTGGAGGGTCTTCTTGCCATCACCCTGATATTTAGCTCCCTCCACAGATTCTCAATTGGATTCAAGTCTGGACTCTGGCTGGGCCACTCCAAAACGTTAATGTTGTTGTCTGCTAACCATTTCTTCACCACTTTTACTGTGTGTGTTGGGTTATTGTCATGCTGAAATGTCCACTGGTGCCCAAGGCCAAGTTTCTCTGCAGACTGCCTGATGTTGTCGTTGAGAATACTCATGTATTGCTCTTTTTTTCATGGTGCCGTTTACTTTAGGACCAGAGTTCCCTGATCCATTGGCTGAAAAACACCCCCAAAGCATTAGGTTCCCACCACCATGTTTGACAGTGGGGATGGTGTTCTATGGGTTGCAGGCTTCTCCTTTTTTACGCCAAATGAAGGAAACATCATTGTGACCAAACAATTCAATTTTTGTTTCATCTGCCCATAACACAGAAGACCAGAAGTCTTCTTCTTTGTCTAGATGAGCTTTTGTAAAGGCCAAGCAAGCTTTTGTGTGCCTTATCTGGAGAAGTGACGTCCTCCTTGGTCTGCATCCCTGGAACCCAGCAGTGTGCAGTGTCCGTTGGATTGTCTGCCTTGAGACATTGCCACCAGCAGAGCCCAGATTCACCAGGATGGCCTTAGTGGTGATCCTTGGATTCTTTTTCACCTCTCTAACTATCCTCCTGGCCAGCACAGGTATCACTTTTGGTTTCCGACCACGTCCTCTGAGAATTTCCACAGTGCAGAACATCTTGTATTTTTTAATAATACTTTGCACTGTAGCCACTGGAACTTGAAAACATTTAGAAATGGCCTTGTAGCCCTTTCCTGACTTGTGAGCAGCCACAATGCGCAGCCGCAGGTCCTCACTGAGCTCCTTTGTCTTAGCCATGACTGCTCACAACTCAACTGCAGAGAGCTGCTGTTTTTCACCTGTTGAGTTGATTAAAACAGCTGTTCCCAATTAATCAGGGTAATTAGGATGCTTTAGAACAGCTTGGACTATTTGGAATGTTATAGAACTTTTTGATTTTCCCACAGACTGTGACAGTTTGTGAAGGGTATGAATAATTTTGGACTGGACACTTTTTGCTCAAATGTAAATAAAAGCTGAGAAATGTTTTTTTTTCCACAATAATGCCTCTTGTACATCGTCTTATTATCTTTTGGGAGACACCTATGTAATTTCCCCATCAAAAAATGACTTGCTGGTTGAATAAAAGTAACTAAGTCAAAATTTGCCAGGGGTATGCATAATTATGGGAAGCACTGTAAGTATGACATGTTTGTTTTTTTAAATTGAACCTTTAGCCGGCATTCGTACTGATCCCTGGTTCAGATATGTGCAATCTCAGAGATTGCATGTGATTCGCACCCGCACTGCAGGTGCCGATCACATGCGATCTCTGAGCAGTGCGAGTTCAGCCATACACTTGTATGGCTGAACTCGCACTAGATTCGCAAAAAAAAGGTACATGTACCCTAGAATCGCATCGCATGGGTGTTCTCACCCATGCGATCCAATTCATGTGGCAGTTCACAGTTCGCACTGCGATCTGTGTACAAAACCAGGGGTGTCATTAACTTTGTAATGACACCCACCAGTGGCTTTGTAATCGCGCTGGTTCCGGCATTGCACATATCTGAACCAGGGCTGAAGGCAGATTTGAAATTGTGCTAGTTAACCACTTACCAACCGGAAGGTTTTCCAGCTTTAGGACCAGAGCACTTTTTGCGATTCCTTTTTTTCCCCACAAATAGAGCTTTCTTTTGGTGGTATTTGATCGCCTCTGCGTCATTTCTGTTCGCCGCTATAAACAAAAGAAGAGCGACCATTTTGCAAAGAAACCCAAATTTCTTACTTTTTGCTAAAATTCAAATCCCCAAAAAATATATAAAAAAAATGTTTTCGCTGTTTTTGGCCAATTTATATAATTCCTCATATTTGTGATAAAAAAAATCGCAATCTGCGATTATTGATTGGTTTGCGCAAAAGTGGCCGCGTTTACGGATGGTGAGAATTCATTTCTGGGGGTTTTTTTTTTTTTTTTTACTAGTAATGGCGGCGATCTGCGATTTTTAGCGGTACTGCGATGTTTCAGCGGACATGTCGGACATTTTTGACACTTTTTTGGGACCAATGACATTTATTCAGCGATCAGAAATTTAAATGTCCACTGATTACTGCATAAATGTCATTGGCAGTGAAAGGGTTAACCTGCAGGTGGAGATCTAGGAGTTAACTGTGTTCCCTGGGTGTGTTCTTACTGTGGGGGGGTTGGGCTACCATGGGCATGAGACATCTAACTGATACCAGTGACCGGGATCAGTAGATCTCTCATGCCCCTACTAACAGAGCGGGGAACCGCTGTGTTTACATCGGGTCCGCCCGAGCCGCGGGCACACTCCTCAGGAGTGCGACGGCAGCGCGCGCCCCCTAGTGGCTGATTGCAGATCGCCGTCTATTTACGGCGCATCACGCTCAGCATCCCGACTGCCGCCGTGAAAACACGGCGCGTGGTCGGGAACTGGTTAAACTGAACTTGCACAGTTTTAAACCTGCATTTCAGTGATTTTAAAGACATCTGTGCGGGTTCACATTCAAAGGTCTGTCAATCTCCCCCGAAGCCGCCAAAGGTAGTGCAGGCACTACTTTTGGTAATCAGTGCGGCGCCGCAAAGTTGACATCGCACCAATTGGGACCTTGCCGGCAAAAGGCTGCGGATTGACATGTCAAATTGCGCCCATGTGAACGGTGGCTTAATGTCACTTTAATTTGTATAATGCTAAGGCCTCATACTCAAGGGCGTTTGTTAAAAATAAGCAAAACGTTGGGCCTGACGTCAGGGGAAAAAAAAAATCAGTGTTTTTTCGGCTTTAATGAGCATTTATTGAGCATTGGCGTCAATAGGCGTGTTTTTTTTTTCTTTTTTACGCCGGTTAACGGCGGTATGCCGTTAATGAGCATTTTGCAGCGTCGGCGTCAAAAACGCCAAAATGTTACTGCCTCAGAACATGCTGAACGTGGGTTCTAGTTTCAGCTCCCGAACGCCGACGCCCTCTACAGCTCAAAAACGTCAGCGTTTTTATGGGGCCATTGACTAACATGGAGAGCTGCAAAAAACGCCAAAAAACGTTGGCGTCAAAAAACGTCCATGTGTATGAGGCCTTAAAGGTAAATCATCTAATGAACTGGATGATTGGATGGGACTGTAATGTTATGTGCAGATTTACAGACAAATAAGTGTTGGTATATGTAAGAGGAGTTCTGGTAGAAGTGAATCAAGACTGTTGACGCACATCCAGGGCTGTGGAGTCGGTAGATAAATGTTCCGACTCCTTGGTTTTTTGTACTTCCGACTCCCCGACTCCGACTCCTCTGTATTAATATGCAAATGTATTTTATACATTCCTTGAAGGAAAGAAAGGCACCATGGGCTCTGCGTTCCCTGTAACAGCAGAACACAACACTATGGAAAGTATAAGTATTGCCGCTCCTAATTGTGCGTTGCGTGCCATATAGTGAAGCGCATGAAAAGCATGCTTCTTCACGGTCACTTAACGTGTTCGTTTTGCAGTTACGTAAGGCACTGCATGCATTGGTCTTTATTCCTACAGTAGAGAAGTCATTAACCGCTTCCATACAGGACACTTACACCCCCTTCCTTACCAGACCAATTTTCAGCTTTCAGCACTCTCACACTTTAAATGACAATTACTCAGTCATGGTACACTGTACCCAAACAAAATTTTTATCATTTTTTTCTCACAAATAGAGCTTTCTTTTGGTGGTATATAATCACTGCTGGGTTTTTTATTTTTTTCAATATAAGCGAAAAAGTAGCGAAAATTTTGAAAAAAAAACACTTTTTTTTAGTTTGTATTGAAAAATTTTGCAAAAAAGTAATTTTTCTTCATAAATTTGGGCGATAATTTATACTGCTACATATCTTTGGTAAAAATAACCCAAATTAGTGGATATTATTTGGTCTCTGTGAAAGTTATAGAGTCTACAAGCTATGGTGCCAATCATTGAAAATTGATCACACCCGATGTACTGACCACCTATCTCA
>BLSH010412485.1:63211-77536 GCA_018402905.1 Glandirana rugosa
CCCAGTAACAGAACAACCTTCCATTTGGAAGCCGGGTCAGACTCCAGGACTCGTGAGACCTCTTCCAAAAGGAGGTCCTATAGGGACATGAACCCTTTTCTTTTTCCACTTTGCCGTGAGGTGCTTGTTACTATTCGAACGACAAATAACCAGTCCGTTTATGTCCATTCTGCATCTGCGCAAAGTGAGCATGTTATACTCGAATTAGTAGTCATAGGGACATGAACCGACGTAAGTAGAAAGGGAGCCAACGTTGGTCAGTAGGACAGGGACGTCGACTTTTTGTGGGGGTGTCGTACGGCACTGCTCATCACCTGTCCAATACAGTCCCAACAGTGAAGCATGGTGGTGGCAGCATCATGCTGTGGGGGTGTTTTTCAGCTGCAGGGACAGGATGACTGGTTGCAACCGAGGGAAAGATGAATGCAGCCAAGTACAGGGATACTGATGATTAAGCTCATATTGTACGAGTGAAACGCGTCTACGTCTTACCTGTATTTGCCTGACCAATAAACAGCAAGCTTATCATTGTTCGTGGAGTGCCGTTTCACCTTTTTCTTTTCCCAAGTACAGGGATATCCTGGAGGAAAACCTTCTCCAGAGTGCTCAGGACCTCAGACTGGGCCGAAGGTTTACCTTCCAACAAGACAATGACCCTAAGCTAAAATAACAAAGGAGTGGCTTCACAACAACTCCGTGACTGTTCTTGAATGGCCCAGCCAGAGCCATGACTTAAACCCAATTGAGCATCTCTGGAGAGACCTAAAAACGACTGTCCACCAACGTTCACCATCCAACCTGACAGGACTGGAGAGGATCTGCAAGGAGGAATGGCAGAGGATCCCCAAATCCAGGTGTGAAAAACTTGTTGCATCTTTCCCACTAAATACTGAGCAAAGGGTCTGAATACTTAGCACCATGTGATATTTCAGTTTTTCTTTTTTAATAAATCTGCAAAAATGTCAACAATCCTGTGTTTTTCTGTCAATATGGGGTGCCGTGTGTACATTAATGAGGGGAAAAAAAATGAACTTAAATGATTTTAGCAATTGGCTGCAATATAACAAAGAGTGAAAAATTGAAGGGGGTCTGAATACTTTCCGTACCCACTGTACGATGCAAGAAGTCCAGTCTCTAAGGCCTCGTGCACACAGGACTTTTTTTTTTACAGCTGCTGTTAGGGGCATCTGACTTTTTTTTTTTTTTTTTTCTGCCTCTAAACGCCCCTCCATGGTTGCCTATGTATCCATGCACACGTAAACTTTCAGAGTCGTTTGGAGGCATAAGCATTTGCGGGCAGCAGAAAAAAAAGTCATTCTGTGCGTCCAGGAGCAGAGGCTGTTGAGCTGTAAAAGTGCAAAATGGCAAAAAAACACTGCTAAACGCTGTAAGCCATGGTTCACATTGATGCTACTTGGAAATCGCTGCGTGATTTCAATGTAGCAAGGTCAGCGCGATTTCAGGTGCTACTTGATAGACATCTGTGCAGCTTCATGCGCAGATATCTATTGAAATCGCACCTGAAATCGGCAAAAGTAGTGCAGGAACTACTTTTGCAAATCGATGCGGCGCTTAAAAATCAGTGTCATTCCGATTGCAACAGTGCCGTTGCTGCCAATAGGCAGCGACTTGTCATGCGATTTGGTTCTCTCAAATTGCATGACAAATCACCCCAGTGTGAACTTAGGCTAACAAGCATTTAGCCACTTTTGGCGTTTTTAGGCATTTTTACATTATACAGAGTGTTTTTACTGAAAAAAACGCCCAAAAAACGGTATTCAATAAAAGTGTTTTTCAGGCTGTATTTTCCTGCCATTGCACAAGGCCTAAACCTTTAGACCTTTATTAGGACAGACAGTGTTGAAATCTAGCTATAAATGATGGTAAAGATCTGCCTGCACAAACAGAATTTTAAGTGATACTAAACCCGTACGAGTTTTCGCCTATATCTGTTACTAAATAATAGCATTAGATGAGAAGTCTAAACTTTTGTGCCATTTTCGCTTCCAAGTTGTTTTATTCAGGCTCCATTTTTCCCATTTCCGGTTGTCCTGTTTGCTGGGTGACCCGTGTATTGCCGATCTCATAGTGTCAAAGCACATAGGTGGCAGAGCTACAGCATCCTCCAGTGCCCGGGGACACAGTGAGTGCAGGCTCAGCCAGCGTTCCTACGCAGGGCTGTAGTCACATAGGTGTGAGCGCGCACGCACGGGTGACACTATGAGATCGGCAATACACGGGTCACCCAGCAAACAGGACAACCGGAAATGGGAAAAATGGAGCCTGAATAAAACAACTTGGAAGCGAAAATGGCACAAAAGTTTAGACTTCTCATCTAATGCTATTATTTAGTAACAGTTATTGGCGATAAAACCGTGAGGGTTTAGTATCACTTTAAGTATATGTGACAGTATTAAAGTATATGTTAACACTCACCTTGAAAACCACCCATTCAGTTTAAAATAAAAATGCAAGAGAAAACTGTGTGCACATGTACACAGGTATACACGTGTGTAATATATTCTCTCGATCGATCTCTATATATATATATATATATATATATATATATATATATATATATATCTCTCTCCTTTTTAAAACATATTCTTTTTATTTACATGTGTGTAACTGATCACTTGACATTTGTTCTCAGCTGTATAGGGAGCCTCAAGTCTGATCACTGAATTATGGGCAGGCTGTGGTCCCAAGTAGAAATCTGACAATGCTGGGGTGGATATGCTTCCTTGCTCTAGTGTGGTCAGATTGAAATAGGAAAGTAGGGGGACCGGGTGTATTTCACACAAAGGACACAATGTAAAGAAAATCGGAGGCTTTGTAATACAAATACATGGTAACAGACACATCAATAATGAAATGCTGGGGTAACATACACTTTGAGGTGGCTTGGCAGCTGTGTTTGCCATAATTAAACAAATAATAACCTGCATTTTTTTTCCTTCCTAGAGGGTGCAGAAGGGTGCATCTAAAAACGTAGGCTGCAATTTGTAGATATTTTAGATTTAAAGTAATGCTATGCGAATAAGGATATGTAACACGTATGAAGTAGGTGTTATCCTAATTTGGCTGCAAAAGTGGAAAAGGTGGAGCAGAATTATAAAAGTGTGTAGCTTAAAGTGGATGAAACCCCATGTTCAACAATTGGAGATAAATACACCATGTGTTAGTCCTTTCTTTAAAGATCAAAAGCACATTAGTTATACCTGCATTTTCTCATTCCTGTGTCTGTCAGAGCCCTGCGAAAAATGCCGGTCCGTGGGCGCGTCTACAGGCTGGAGCGCAGTAGGTGGAGTCCCACATCATAGGACTCCCCTCCCATCTGTACATGCCCCCTTCCCCTGGCAGTCACACTAGCTCTTAGCTCAGCTTGAATACAGAGCTGAAGTCTGCAAAATCAGTTCCTCATAAACACAGGGCAGCATTTGAGGCACAGGGAGATGCAAACTTTCATAGCAGGAGAGAAAATGTCATGAATCAGTACACGGACATTTCACTGTCGTCATCAACCGAGTCGAATGGCTTCACACAGTTTTAACCCCAACAGCTGCCAGGAAGAGAGCTTAACAAGAGGATACAATGAACCCCTCAATGGCTGGGCACTCCTACTGTGCAACTACGACTTGAATGTAGGGCATTACACAAAAGTTGCATTGATGGGTTCATTTGTATCCTCCTGCTCTGCTCTCTCCCTGGTAGCTGTTGGGGATAAATCTGTATGAAGCCCGTTTTGGCTCTGTTGATAATGATGACAGTGAAATGTCTCTTCCGGGAACGATCTGTGTGGATGGCTGCAGGATACACGCCCCCTTCTCTCATTCATAACTCTCCTAATTAGTCTGTCAGTCAGAGGAGAGGGGAGGTAACGACTCCAATTTTTTTGTGTATGACGGTTTTCTTCACTGTAGGGAATCAGAGAGGTTTGTAGATGACTGGCTGCTCCTTTCCTGACCACACTAGGGGTAGATGGCTTCTATTGCTTTGCTGTGTGAGGTAGCCTGTTTTTTTTAAATTTTGATGTTTCGGGTTTACAGCCACTTTAAGGAATTCCTAATCCATTTAATATTGATCACATTGCTAGTGCCAGGGTATTAGTCATATATCTGTTAAAGGGGGCTCATGGACACTGAATAGTGAACCTCTCCAACAAGTGACTAAAGCTGGCCATACATGAATAGAAAATCATTTGATTGTTCAATATTGAAATGCAAAATTTTATGACAAAAAAACGAACAGTCATGTCAGATTTTTTGAGCCCAAGTGATCATCTTTCTAAACCTTAGTAGTGGAATCGTTTTGAAAATGGTTTGAAAAAAAATCTATAGCGCATGCGTGTGTTATGTAACTGATCAAAAAATGTATAGTTTGTGTTCTTAGCTATCGATATGTTGATAATCATCGAAATAATGATGGCATGCACGTTGGAAAGATCCTTAGAAATCCGACTGTTTTTTTTTTTTTTTTTTCTAACCATTTTTTTATCCATGTAAGGACAGCGTAATGCTGCATCTTCTAAGCTCTGTATAGACATAACTGCTTCAGTAAATCTTCTTTGGTGGTCACTTTTTCCAGTTACGTTAAATTACATTATCTCCTCTGCCCATTCAAAGAATGTGATGCACTGTGGGATAATAGGAGTTTTCTGAATAGCAGACAGGGCAGAAGGCAGTGGGTGTGGGGCACTATATTTATATTTTCATACAGGTACCAGTTTCATCACACAGAGACTTCAAAAAGGCATACAGTTAAAAAATCTCTTTCCTATAATAAATTCTATAATAGTAGTGTTACATAAGCTGAATAAAGTAGATGTTTGGAAACTATGCACAATATCTTAACACACGAGTGGAAGCTCTTCTCATTGCCAGAAGACTCGTTTAATCTCTAGCAATCAGGGTTAATTGAGGCCAGAGGCAGCGCTGCAACAGACTACACTAAAGGTTTTCAAAGTGTAAACTTATGCAGGGCCTCAGCAGGCTGCCATCATACATCCTTGATATTATTGACATTTTGCAGTCTGTTATTTTCTCTTGGAAGGAAAAAAAACTCTGCATGTATGGGTGAGTGTATATATGTGTGTATATACATATACAGTATATAAATATTTTTTTTTGGCCAGACCGATCCTGACATGGGCTTGATACAGAACAAAATCTATGGTTCCTTCAGTTTTGGAAGGTTGCTCTGGTCCTGGGATAGCAAAGCATCCCAACACTATGGTGACATTTTATTCATGAGGAATATTTGCCCACAATCTTTTTCCCATACATATGTAACCAACAACATTTTCTTTCTGTTCTGTCTGGTCCCAAAAGGAGGGTATGGATAATGATTAACTCAAGAATCCTTTATCAAGTTATTTTAATTAACGACTTGCCGACCGCCTGCCACAGCGTGACGGCAGCAAAGTGGCTCATTATTGCAAACCGTCACCACCTGACGGCGGCTGCGATAACTAGCTGTGTTCCGGGGGGGGCCAGGGAGCGGGTAGGACGGACTCGATCGCCGCCGGCTATTTCCCCCCCCCCCCCCCCGGAGCGACAGAACGGAGGTCCGTGTATGTAAACACAGATCTCCGTTCTGACACAGGGGGAAGGGCTGTGATCACAGTCTTCCTGTATGTGGAAGCCGTGATCACTCCCCTCCCCCTGCCACCCAGCCCCCATACAGTTGAAACACAGTGAGGGAACACAGTTAACCCTTAGAGCGCCCCCTCCAGGTTAATCCCTTCACTGCCAAAGACATTTACACAGTAATCGGTGCATTTTTATAGCACTGATTGCTGTATAAATGGCAATGGTCCCAAAAAAAGTGTCAAAATGGTCCGACATGTCCGCCAATATCGCAGTACCGCTAAAAATCGCAGATCGCCGCCATTACTAGTAAAATATAAAAAACCCAGAAATGAATTCTCATCATTCGTAAACGTGGCAACTTTTGCGCAAACCAATCAATAAACGCTGATTGTGTTTTTTTTTTTTGTTTTGTTTTGTTTTGTTTTTTTTACCTAAAATGAGGAAGAATATAAATCGGCCAAAACCGGTGAAAAAAAATGTTTTTTTATATATTTATTTTTTTTGTATTTTAGCAAAAAGTAAGAATTTTATTTTTTTTGCATAATTGTTGCTCTTCTTTTGTTTATAGTGGTGATCAGAAATGATGCAGAGGTGATCAAATACCACCAAAAGAAAGCTCTATTTTGGGTGAAAAAAAAAGGATGCAAATTTTGTTTGGGTACAACGTCGCAGGACCGCGCAATTGTCAGTTAAAGCGACGCAGTGCCAAATCGCAAAGAGTGCTCTGGTCCTAAAGTGTGAAATCTTTCCGCGGCTGAAGTGGTTAAAAAGAATGAAAGGAACAGTGTAATAATCTGGGATACGGGCAGACTAATATTGGCCACATTTTTGACAAGCCAACAAAAGCTTACTTGGGGGGAAAAAAAAAATCATGTTGTGAGTTCTGCCTGTCTGCTGGCCATCTCTTTCAACAACTTCCTGGATTCTTTGCATGCTTTGCAGCTTCTCCTCTGCCGTTTACTCTCCATTTCTAAGGACTACATATCCCATGGTACTTTGCTGCGTCCAAGCTGTGATTCCTGTACTAACTCTGCTTTCTGAAGCTCCTCCTCTCACCCACTCTGTAGCTCAGAAGGTAGGCTCTGTGAATTCTGTGACACAGAAGTGCCTACCCACAGGACATAGTGAATGCGTGTCACAGAATTCAAGGAAGTAAATGTATGGGGATCTTTAAAAAGTAAGATTTAACTTTGAGTGCTCAGGTTCATAGGAGTAGGACATAATTGAAATACAATGTAGAAATATTAATATAGTTTAAAATTTTGACTAGTGATGCACCTTGGGTTCACACTTATGCAATTTGGATGTGGGTTTCCCTGCATCCAATTTGAATAGCAGGAGATTGTGACCGGCTCTCTATGGAGCCAGTTTACACCTCTCCGGTGCGAATTTGCACGGGGGTACTGTGCGTCTTTTGGTCTGTTTCAGGTTCCGAATGCAGCCCATAATTCGGGCTGAAATGGTGGATGGAGACACAGCGGACCCCTGCTGTGCGCTGCATGCAGCAATAGTGTGAACCCAGCTTAAGACAGAAACCACTGGGGGAAGTTTGAGCAAATTTGTGACTGATGCAAATCAGGCTCTTTTTATTTAGCAAAATCTTTTTACAACAGCTGTGTCTGGAATTACACAACCAACTGCAAAATATTTCCGCAAGTTTGCAACTTTAAGGCCTCATACACACGGGCGTTTTTGGGCTGTTTTTATGGCTTAAGAGCGCCTCTCCATGTTCAATGGCCCCATATACACGCTGACGTTTTTGAACTGTAAGTGGCGACTGCGTTCTTAGCTGTAAAACAAACGCAAGACCAGTGCGTTCGGAAGCTGCAGCGCTAAGGGCTGTTTTGATGCTGAGCCGGCAAAACATTGATTGAAGCTGTATACACAGCGTTAAGGCTCGTCAGGCGGTTCTCTGCCTCTATCCAAAATCAATGGTTCCATATGGGAACCCATTGATTTGAAGTCGGATCATGATGATCCGACTTGTGGTGCAACTTGTGTGCTGAGGATCTTGAAGGTTAACCCCGCAAAAAATGAAAATTGCGTGCCCCCCCAAGAGGTACCAGACCCTTTTCCGAGCATGCAGCCTGGCAATATTTTTATTTTTTTAGGTATGATGTACCCCATACTCTTTCACATAGCGTGGGGGGGGCCAGGATCTGGGGGCCCCCTTGTTAAAGGGGGTTTCCAGATTCCGATAAGCCCCCGCCCGCAGACCCAGACAACCAGAGAAGGGGAGAAGATGTCAGAGCTGATTTAATAAACTATTTTAAAAAGCTGTGTAGTGTGTGTGTTTTGTTGTTTTTTTTTTTTTTTTGGACACTTTTTTTAGGTGAATGGGTAGGGGTACAATGTACCCCCCCCGCCCGCAGACTGTCAACCAATGGCCTTGTCGTCGTCAACATGGGGACAAGGTGCTTTGGGGTGGGCGGGGCACAGGCCCCCCCCTGCCCCAAAGCACCCCCCTCATGTTGAGGGCATGCCGCCTTGTATGGTCCAGGCTGCATGCTCGGATAAGGGTCTGGTATGGATTTTGGGGTGGGGGAGGGACCCTATGGCGGTTTTTCGGCATGGGGGTTCCCCTTAAAATCCATACCAGACTGAAGGGTCTGGTGCATCTTGGGGGGGGCGGGGGACCCATGCAAATTTTTTTCATTTCTTGCGGGGGTTCCCCTTCAAGATCCTCAGCGCACAAGTCACACCGCAAGTCGGATCATCATGATCCGACTTCTGGTGCGACTTCTATTCAAATCAGTGGGCTCCGTTAGGAAACCATTGGTTATTGAATAGAAGCAGAGAAACGCCGATGAAAGCTAGCTCGGAAAAATGTACATTGATGTCAATGCATAACGCTAATAAAATCGAGTTTTTAACGCAGCTTTTTTCCTGGCGTCGGTACCGACGTCACATCGCATTTTTTTAAAACGCCCGTATGAGGCCTTGTTGGTAAAGATCAGACAGATTTTTACTCCACACAGACGCACAATATTGAATTGTGTAACTTATAAATGCTTTGTGCAGTTTAGAAACCAGAATTTGCAAAAATAATGCTCAGCAGTAAATTAATAAAACTTCAATGCAAAAGTGCAACATTAGAGTTCAATAAAAAAAAAAATGCAAATTTTGTACTAATCCTTCATTTGCAAGTGCTCTGAAAACAAAGATGATTTTCAATCCAGTACGAAGCAGCATCAGGTAATTTTATGGGCAGATGACACCTTTTTCTACCATCAGTTGAAACAAACTCACCAGATTGATGTCACCAGTTCAATAAAGCTGGTTAATCCATCCTTTTGAGTATCTGTTAAAGGGGGCTTCCAGATTCCGATAACCCCACCCACAGACCCCCACAACCACCGCCCAGGGTTGTCATGAAGAGGCACTTGTCCCCCAACATGGGAACACTGTGCTTTGGGGTGGGGGGCACAGAGCCCCACCCCAAAGAATCCACCCTCCCATGTTAATGGCATGTGCCTAGGTATGGTCCAGGAAGGTCGCTCGCCCCGTCCCCCCTTTCCTATCCTGCTGAGCTGCATGCTTGAATAAAGGTCGGTCTGGTATGGATTTTGGGATTTTTTTTTTATTTTATTTTTTTTCGACCAGGGCTTTCCCCTCAAGATCCATACCAGACTCCAAGTCGGATCCCGTTCATGGAAGTCGTGTAACTTCCGTGTCGGAATAGTGTCAACAGTAATTAGTGTGAGCCTTAAGGTGCTAGCTTTGAAGTTCCTGTTTAAATATCCCTTGGGACAAGCAAGTAAGATCATGGGACCACTTGTAGGAGCTGTAGAGCTAGATGGTTTAGGTAAGGCAGGATGCCAGTGTATAAAGGACTAAAACAAAACTAGTAATTAATGATGTATGGAAAGTCATATAAGGCAATGGCACCATTAGGGTTGGTGTCATCTGGTGCAGTAAAACATGGTGTCACCGCCCCCCCTCCCTGATATTTTTTCCCAATAAAACACTGCATATATTGGCGATAGTAGTGCCGTTAACAAATATCAATCCGTAACTACCAGTGCATGCATTCTGAAGGTCTGGCATACTGTGCCGGACCTTCAGAGCACTGTGCCCTAACCAAGGGCTCATGCGCGGCAGTGACGTCATTGGAACTGAACTGCTGACACGATGTGTTGCTTGCTGGATGGGATCTGATGGCTGCAGGGAAGATGGCAGGATTCTGTGACCTGACAACAAGGTGTGCTGCTTGCTGGACCGTGTTGTACGGTATCTGATGGCTGCCGCCGGGGAAGATGGCAGGGTGCTGTTGTGACCACCTGCTTGCTGGACAGATCTGATATGGGTGGGGGTCTGTCTACACCTGGGCTGTGGACTGCTGCACTGATGGTTTTTGGATTCTGAGTCATGGGGAAAGCAAAAGAATTGTCAAAGGATCTGCAGGAAAAGGTAGTTGAACTGTATAAAACTGGAAAGGGATATAAGAAGATATCCAAGGAATTGAGAATTCCAATCAGCAGTGTTAAACTCTAATCAAGAAGTGGAAAATGAGGGGTTCTGTTGAAACCAAACCACGGTCAGGTAGACCAACTAAAATTTCGGCTACAACTGCCCGGAAAATTGTTCGGGACGCAAAGAAAAACCCACAAATAACTTCAGGTGAAATACAGGACTCTGAAAACATGTGGTGTGGCTGTTTCAAGATGCGCAAGAAGGAGGCACTTGAAGAAAGATGGGCTGCATAGTCGAGTCGCCTGAAGAAAGCCATTACTACGCAAATGCCGCAAAGTATCCTGCTTACATTATGCCAGACAGCACAGAGACAAGCCTCAAACCTTCTGGGACAAAGTCATTTGGAGTGATGAGACCAAAATTTAGCTTTTTGTCCACAACCATAAACGCTACATTTGGAGGAGTCAACAAGGCCTATGATGAAAGGTACACCATTCCTACTGTGAAACACGGAGGTGGATTGCTGATGTTTTTGGGGATGTGTGAGCTACAAAGGTGCAGGAAATTTGCTCAAAAAGATGAATGCAGTATGTTATCAGAAAATACTGGAGTAATATTTGCATTCATCAGCCAGGAAGCTGTGCATGGGACATACTTTGACATTCCAACATGACAATGATCCAAAACACAAGGCCAAGTCGATCTGTCATTGGCTACAGCAGAATAAAGTGAAGGTTCTGGAGTGGCCATCTCAGTCTTCTGACCTCAATATCTTTTAGCCACTGCGGAGATCTCAAACGTGCAGTTCATGCAACACAGCCCAAGATTTTCTAGGAACTGGAGGCTTTTTGTCAAGAGGAATGGGCAGCTTTACCATCTGAGAAGATAAAGAGCCTCATCCACAAATACCACAAAAGACTACAAGCTGTCATTGATGTTAAAGGGGGCAATACACGGTATTAAGAACTGGGGTATGTAACCTTTTGATCAGGGTCATTTGGGTAGTTTCTGTTGTCATTATTATGATTTGAAAAGAGTAAACACAGTTGATAATAAATGGCGTCAGCCACAAACCGTAACCATGAGTGAAAGAAAAAATTTTGTGTTCTCGTTCATATTCTCTGAAAAATGGCCAAGAAATCATAAATTCTGCCAGGGTATGTAAACTTATGAGCACAACTCTGTGTGTGTGTGTGTGTGTGTGTGTGTGTGTGTGTGTGTGTATATGTATGTATGTAACCTTACTAGACCCCCCCCCCCCCCAATCAGATCTAGCTCTGAGCGGCTCAAGAAGAAGTGTAACGGTGGCGACACCATGGCAACCCCCCCCCAAAATCATCACATACAGTCACTGGCAGACACTTCACTTCAAGCCCAGACACCCCCTGCCCATTACCGCACCAGCTTGGGGCCAGCCCATTGAGAAGTGGGCAGCTCACGTAACTGTACACCTGGGCTGCAGCTAGAGAGAAGAGGTCTGAGAGGACAGTGTGCAGCCAGTCCTCCCGGGTGGAGATAGTGTAGTGAGAGGCTGCGTGCGACGTAAGAGGACTAAGTGAGAAGACGCAGGCAGGCACGGCCGCAGTGCTATAGGTGTTCCGGTCACTGAAAAACAAAAACTGCCATAGATACAAGGGCTTTCGGTCTTGTCACCTGGTGCGGACCACACCCCGCCCCCCCCCCCCCCCTCGGCGACGCCACTGATTTGAGGCTCTGTATTAGTCTTTTAAAATCTGGGTAGTTTTTTTAGCCATAAAGCTCCATTTTTATCAGTATATTCTCACAAACGTCGTGTGGATGATTAAAGTATGTGTTGGTAAGCAGTGAACTAAATAACCTTTCACAGGAATACTAAAAATAAATTGGTATGATAGCTTTTAAATATTTTTCCCCTTGTTAACAGTGGCAAATACATTTAAAAAACTGAATGCAATACAACACCAGCACTGGTTGATATTTTAAGACCTCATTTATCTTGAGTATTTTGACCTTTGTGATACAATAATGACCTTTTTGTTTTTTCCTTGCGCGAAAATGGGCACAGCTACTGACACTGTACACAAGTCAATCTGACCACTATATTAATATATATATATATATATATATATATATATATATATATACATACATACACACAGTATCTCACAAAAGTGAGTACACCCCTCACATTTTTGTAAATATTTTATTATAGCTTTTCTTTCTTTCAACACTGAAGAAATGACACTTTGCTACAATGTAAAGTAGTGAGTGTACAGCTTGTATAACAGTGTAAATTTGCTGGCCCCTCAAAATAACTCAACCCACAGCCATTAATGTTTAAACCACTGGCAACAAAAGTGAGTACACCCCTAAGTTAAAATGTCCAAATTGGGCCCAAAGTTTCAATATTTTGTGTGGCCACCATTATTTTCCAGCACTGCCTTAACCCTCTTGGGCATGGAGTTCACCAGAGCTTCACAGGTTGCCACTGGAGTCCTCTTCCCCTCCTCCATGATGACATCATGAAGCTGGTGGATGTTAGAGACCTTGCGCTCCTCCACCTTCCATTTGAGGATGCCCCACAGATGCTCAATAGAGTTTAGGTCTGGAGACATGCTTGGCCAATCCATCACCGTTACCCTCAACTTCTTTAGCAAGGCAGTGGTTGTCTTGGAGTTGTGTTTGGGATCGTTATCATGTTGGAATACTGCCCTGCAGCCCAATCTCCGAAGGGTGGGGATAATGCTTTGCTTCAATTTGTCACAGTACATGTTGCCATTTATGGTTCCCTCAATGAACTGTAGCTCCCCAGTGCCAGCAGCACTCATGCAGCCCCTGACCATGACACTCCCACCACCATGCTTGACTGTAGGCAAGACACACTTGTCTTTGTACTCCACACCTGGTTGCCACCACACACGCTTGATATAATCTGACCCAAATACGTTTATCTTGGTTTCATCAGACCACAGCACATGGTTCCAGTAATCCATGTCCTTAGTCCGCTCGTCTTCAGCAAACTGTTTGCGGGCTTTCTTGTGCATCATCTTTAGAAGAGGCTTCCTTCGGGGACGACAGCCATGCAGACCAATTTGATGCAGTGTGCGGCGTATGGTCTGAGCACTGACAAGCTGACCCCCCAACCCTTCAACCTCTGCAGCAATGCTCGCAGCACTCATACGTCTATTTCCCAAAGACAAACTCTGGATATGATGCTGAGCACATGCATTCAACTTCTTTGGTCGACCATGGTGAGGCCTGTTCTGAGTGGAACCTGTCCTGTTAAACCACTGTATGGTCTTGGCCACTGTGCTGCAGCTCAGTTTCAGGGTCTTGGCAATCTTCTTATAGCCTAGGCCATCTTTATGTAGAGCAACAATTCTTTTTTTAGATCCTCAGAGAGTTCTTTGCCATGAGCTGCCATGTTGAACTTCCAGTGACCAGTATGAGAGAGTGAGAGCGATAACACCAAATTTAACACACCTGCTCCCCATTCACACCTGAGACCTTGTAACACTAATGAGTCACATGACAACGGGAGGGAAAATGGCTGATTGGGCCCAATTAGGACATTTTCAGTTAGGGGTGTACTCACTTTTGTTGCCAGCGGTTTAGACATTAATGGCTGTGTGTTTAATTATTTTGAGGGGACAGCAAATTTACACTGTTATACAAGCTTTTTTTTTTTTTTTTTTTTTTTTTATTTTTGTATTTTTTTTTTAACTACTTCAATACCAGGCACTTAGAACACTTCCCCACCAGACCAATTTTCAGCTTTCTGTGCTGTTGCATTTTGAATGACAATTGCGCGGTCATGCAACACTGTACCCAAATAAATTCTTTATCATTTTGTTCCCACAAATAGAGTTTTCTTTTGGTGGTATTTGATCACCTCTGGGGTTTTTATTTTTTGCGCTACAAATAAAAAAAGACTGAAAATTTGGGAAAAAAAAGAAACGTTTTTCTCTGTTTCTGGCACAAAACTTTGTAAATAAGTACATTTTCTCCATCACTGATTGGCACTGATTAGACACTTATATGTAGCAATGATGGGCACTGATAGGCGGCATTGATAGACGGCACTGATAAGCAGCACTGACGGGCACTGATATGCAGCACTGAAGGGCACTGATATGCAGCACTGGTGGGCACTGATAAGCGGCACTGATGGGCACTTATAGGTGGCACTGATGGGCACTGGTAGGTGGCACTGATAGGGGCACTGGTGGGCAGCAGGTGACAAATGCAATGATAGGGGCCATTTCTCTGGTGGTCTAGGGTGGCACTGAGTGCCATCCATGTTGAGCACTGTGCCCCTTACCTGGTGGTCTAGGAGATCCGA
>BLSH010412485.1:88065-118589 GCA_018402905.1 Glandirana rugosa
TTTTTTTTTTTTTGTTTTTTGTTTTTTTTTGTGTATATATATATATATATATATATATATATATATATGTGTGTGTGTGTGTGTGTATATATGTGTATATATATGTGTGTGTGTGTGTGTTGGTTTATTAGGGTGTATGTTAGGAAGTCGGTGTCAACTAGGTCTCCTTCCGTTTTTTGGGGTCGTTTCGTACCTAGGTTAAACGATATTGCCCCCTTTTTTAAGGAAGGACTAAGGGGCTCTCCGTTAGCCTAAGTGGGACCTAGTTGAAATGGATTTTTACAATCATGGGTCAATATAATAAATGTAATTCCTTTCTTAGGTCGCCTCTCGGGGAATCAGGAAGGAATTTTTTCCCCCGTTATAGCAAATTGGATCCATGCTTTGCTGGGGTTTTTTGCCTTCCTCTGGATCAACTGTGGCTGAAGGATTGTATGTGGGATTATTTGGTTGTGTGTGTGTGTGTGTATATATATGTGTATATATGTGTGTGTGTGTGTGTGTATATATATATATATATATATATATATATATATATGTGTTTTTTTTTGTTTTTTGTTTTTTTTTTTTTGGTTGAACTGGATGGACTTGTGTCTTTTTTCAACCTGACTAACTATGTAACGATGATCTGCCTTGTTAACAGTTTTCCAGCAAACAATCGGTGGGTCCCGGTGACCATCGCTTATTGGCTTCCACTGTGTCCAATCACAGCGGGAGCGCAGTTCAGGCTGTGCGCCCGCCCCAGAGCCGATGGAACAAATCACGTACAAGTACATGATTTGCACTAAAGCGTCGCCCTGCTGCAGTATAGGTTTGCAGGCGGTCCTTAAGTGGTTAAACATTTGATATGTTTTCTATTGTGAATTTTAATATGGCTTTGAGATTTGCAAATTATTGCATTCTGTTTTATGTAGATTTTACTCTGCGCCCCAACTTTTTTGGAATTGGGTGTTGTAGATTGTAGAAGGTTTTAAATAAATGTCACAATTCCATTGGCCACAATTCTTGGGGATCATTCACAATGGTAACCTTTCTTGCTAACTACCTCCTAAGAATCATTTTCTGTAACGTTAGGCCATCTGTTCACTTCACTCTATTTTCCAGTTTATTGGATTTTCATAATTTTAGAACAAACATTCGTATGAAAATTCTCTACATTTGATGACTTAATAAAATTCGCTCAAAAGTACTTAAAAAGGTTTTCTTTTAACATTCATTTTCGGAACGGATGGGCTTTCCTTGAACGACAAACACTTAGGAGCAGCTTACACTTACTTCAAAACAAGGCTTTGGAGACGCTTTGTTAAAGCTCTCTGAAATCCATTCAAAGCTCCGGTCACTGAATAAAATGGTTAGCTTACAGTCCTGTTTTTACCTTGCTTTTGTTTGGTGCCTCGATGAGGCTCTGGTGGAGCTTCAATGGGGCTTCGATGAGCCTTTGGTGGGGCTTCGATGAGGCTTTGGTGAGGCTTTGGTGAGGCTTCAAGCCAACTTTGCCATAGACTTCTATGGAGGCTTTGAAGACGCTTTGAAGCACAACTAAAGCGACATGGGGTATAATTTTTGAAGCAAAGCAAAAGCAAGGTGTAAACAGGACTGGTAAGCTAACCATTTTATTTAGTGACAGGAGCTTTGACTGGCATTCAGAGAGCTTTAACAAAGACTGTCCGAAGCCTTGTTTTGAAGAAAGTGTAAACTAACCATTAATGTGTGTTGAAGCCAAAGCAAGTGTAAATGAGCCCTTTCGCTGTCAGAAATTAACTTTTTCCAGAAACATTTTCTATCTTCTCCGTAAATTTTCTCATCACTTGGTTGAAAACAAAATGTTGATTCGACTCCAATAATGATTAGAAAATCGAGCAGACATTCTTCAACTTTCAAATAAAATTCTACTAGTGTATACTCAGCTGTAGATTAATCTCAGGAGCATGGCAGCCAGAATACATAAGCCCGAGCATACGCCCAGCTATAAAGTGTGTTTTTTGTATTTTTAGTGGCTGGCTGCTGGTCGGGAGATTCCTGGGTTCTGCATTATTTTGCTCAGAGCTGGTAAAAAAAAAAAAAATAAATAAAGTAAAAAATATAATACTTTTTCAAAAAAAATAACTTAATCAATGTCTTTATATGTTAAACAGTGCTGCTGGCTAACAGCAATGCCCTTCAGCTACACAGGATTTTGGAGGGTTAGAGGGTGCTCATTTGCACATAAATAGCCATTAACAGATAAATTCCCAGAGGTCCTGAGTTGCATGTTAGCAGTTCTGACCTACTTAGCTAGTTTAAATTTGTTTTACGGAATTATTATAATTCCATGCCTGGTACTTAAACTTTGTGATTAATGCAAGCTTCACAAAACAATTAAAGCTTAATTATACAATTTTCTGTGTTCCTGTAGCATTGTTCTGATCTCATGAAGCGGGGTCTGGCAAATATTAAAAGAATTAGGACACTGATAACCCAGTACTTTTGCTCTTTATTGACTGTATGAAGCAAAAGTAGAAAGAAATAGTAGTAGAAATAGGAAGTAGTGGTAGAAATGCACCGAGTTTTCCTCACACTTTTTTTTTTTTTTTTTTTTATATAGAAATGTAAATTTTTGTTGTCAAGTTCTATTTTTAATTTTTTTTATTTTTCTATAAAATTTATATATATCATATTTATTATACTTAAAGGTGTGTTTCACATTTTTTTGTCTGCATATCTTTTTTAACTTTTGAGCTCACTTAAAATTATGCTTCTTGTGAAGTGTGTTACTGGCTGGATCACCAGGGGAATAAATCTGATTGGTAAGCTGCAATATATTACATTTTGGTTTTGGGTTTAATACTGCTTTAAACCCTCAGTCACACAGAGTGTATTTCTGAGCCCTAGAGTCACAGGTGTTTGCATACAACCACAAGCAGTAGCCTGTATATCTTGGACACAAATTGGACCATTCCTACATCCCCATACACATGTACTGCTAGGATGTGCGGTTACATGCATACAGCTGTGGCATCTGTTAGCCTGTCACCAACACACTAGGGGCCCATTCTTATCAGTTGACATGCTTTATAGTGTGCATAACCCACGCACGCTGTTATACATTGTTCTGTATTGCATTATTACAATACATCAAAATTATATTTAACTCTATGTGGGATAGTGTGTTGTGAAGTGCTGCAATCAAATGTTTGCCTGCACACTTTACTGCAATGCATGCTTTGCACTTTGGGAGTTACCAAAATGCAAAGGTATGAAGCCAATCTCCAGATGTTTTGTTAATTTGCTTACTTAGTTTTGTGTAACTTTTTGATTTCCACCATTTTGTAAAAAAGCACAATTTCGAAATGTGCTATGAGGCTCCATGCACACTATCTGAAAAACGACAGTTTTTTGTCGTTTTGGCGGGTTTTTTTTTTTTAACCGCCCAAAAACGCTCCTTTATTTTATCCTATGTGTCCATGCACACATGTTCGTTTTATTGTCTTTTATCAGCAGTGGTGTTTTTGGGCTGTTATCTGAATGCCCTGAATTGGCGTTCAAAAGTCGTTCTCCTGACCACAAAAAACGCCAACGCCGGTTTATTGGCGTCTGGCGTTTTTTGCAGTCAATGGAAGCTTGCCTGCCCTGTGCAGTGGTTTTGCACAGAGCAACCCCAATCCTCCTCTTCTCTGGTCCCCGGTCGGCGCTCCTGGCCTCTCCCTTCTGCCAAGTGCCCCCAGAGAAAACAGCTTGGTGTGGGGGCACCCAAGCAGGCTCATTTCCGAGCCGCTGCTCTGCGTGTCCATTCATACACAGAGCTGAGGCTCGGCCCAGCCACCTCTCTTCTCATTGGCTCACTTGCTGTGATTGACCGCAGCGGGAGTCATCTGCTCAGCCAGTGAGTGCCAAGGCTCTTGTGCACATTGCTGGATCGCGATGGGGCTCAGGTAAGTATTAGAGGGACTGGGGGGGGGGGGGGGCTGCACACAAAGGTTTTTTTTAAATGGAGGTAAAAAACCTTGAGCCTTTACAACCACTTGAACAATAGATATTCTGTTCTGAAATAATCTAGTTGCTGAAGTGAAGGGACATCGCCCCAATAGGTTAGAGCTTGCAAAATGTAAACCTGGCAAAGATTTTTGAAATTCACAGCTCTATCCATATCCTTTATATAGGGTTTTGGCTATAGGTGCATGTTCTCAAACGATTCAACATTCTCCATATATGCAGTATATCTTTTTATGTTTCCCAATTTAAAATGGAGAAAATTAGTCGTGCTATGTGAACACCAGAGATAGTTTGCACAATGTGTTTTGTTTTTTTGTGGGTATGTCCTTTTCGTTTGTGCACAGTAATATCTTATTTGTTGCTTAAGCCATAGACTTCCTAAAAAAAACAAGTGACCTCTTGTTGATTTTTGTTTTCCACCATCGTCGTTCTTCAAAAGATGACCATTTTTTTCTGCCTGCTATTAATTTGAAAATGACTGACAGCATGGTCCTATGTGTGTCATAGCTGAGTATGCTTACAGTTTCATGTACCATAGCCCATCAAAATAAGACTAATGAATTCATAAATTCATTGATTGTACTGGCTCTGGGAAGATTATGTGTAGACAGGCTCTGGGGGTGAGGGGGTATATTTGTGGAATGCCTGCCACATAGATACAGCAGCATCCACAGTGGTATTGCTTTGATCCTGCAGAATGAAAGGATTGGGGGATCAGCTCAGGTCTAAATGAGATTACAGCTGGTTCGACTGCTTATCTGGTCTAATGCCAACTAGTGTGGCTTTGCACCTCCTGTGGGGTTTACAGCAGAGACTGTTTATCAAGGATCATCAATTTACTCGGCACATGCAGGCTATTTTTTTTTTCTTTCAGTCTGAGTGCGTTATAGGACAGTGTAGAAACAAAAGTAATGGATGCTGCAGACAGGGTATCATGAGTTCTTTTTAGTTTGCAACAAGCTGTTAAGGATGGAAGGTGTTAGAGTATTTTAGTTTTTAATTAAAATGAATTAATTACAGTATTCTACCAGAAACTATATGCAAGCCTCGGTGAGTGGCATCTTACTCCAGTGATGACTTTATGAAGCTTGGTACTTCATGGAGTGCTGCATGTATCAGCATGTACTTGTCAGCTGTAAAATGTATGTGAAGCTCAGCAAAAAGCTGCATTAAAAACATTGCTATAAGCATTTTGAGTAGGGGTTGGCCGATATCATTTTCTCCAGGCCGATACCAATTTTTATTTTTCTGCTGCCTTTCAGGCTGATAGCCAATGTCAGGTGCCGATATTCTGTAGATTTAAAATTTTATTATTACAGTGTTTAATTTTTTTTTTTATCACTTTTATTGCTGTCACAAGGAATGTAAACATCCCTTGTGACCGTAATAAGCCGTGACAGGTACTCTTTATGGAGGGATCTTGGGTCTATAAGACCACAAACCCCTCCTCTGCAGTTGAAAGTATTCAAAACGTAAAGATCATCATTTTTTGAATACTTTTTATTTTTTAAAATTGGCGCCTTTAGGATGCCAGTAATCCAAAAGTAATGTCATGACATTGCTTCCGGGTTACTAGATCCGAGTAGGGTTGCCACTAGGGATGCACTGAAATTTCAGCCGAAAACTGTGCTTTTTGGTATCGGCTGAAAGGGAAAAAATGAACGATACCGAAAGGTAGCAGGGTCTGTCCATTGCGGGGGTGAGTGTTATGCAGGAGATGAGGCGTTTCACATTGCACAGATAGCAGGCTTGTAGAGCCGCTCAGTGCATGAAACTGTCATGTAATTTAACTGCATGGAGAGACAAGCTGTCAATACTCTGCGGTGATGTCAGGGGAACGCGGGACCAAACCGCTATGAAACACCAGCCAATGGGATAGGGGCTGGGTGGGTGTTTGATAGCTGTTCGTCCTGCCCACCTCCAGCATCACCGCAGATTGTGACAGCTGCTCTCTGCATGCAGTTACATTACATGACCATTTCACATACTGAGCGGCTCCTACAAGCCTGCTATCTGCTCAATGTGAAACTCCTCATCTCCTCAATCAGTGCCACCTGTCAGGTCCAATCAATGCCACCTCATCGCCTCTATTGGTGCCAGTCAGTGCCGCCTCATCAGTGCCAACCAAAGCCACCAATCAATGTCGCCTATCAGTGCCAACCAATGCCACCCATCCGTGCCAATTAGTGCTGCCCATCAGTGCCACCTATCACAGGTAGGCTGCATATGACCTTTTATATACATTTTTAAAAATATTTTTTACAAACTGTCATTTTCGGTTTTTGGCTTTCAGCTAAGTGCATTTTTGGTTTCGACACCAAAGTTTCCATTCAGTCCACCACTAGTTGCCACCTCATCCCTTTAAAACCTAACACATATAAATTACACAGGTTCTGCGGCTGATTAAGGTGGTAATTAAACTCTGTGCCTTATCTGCATTAAATTGGCCTCATAACCTGTGTAATATGTTTTCGGGTTTAACCACTTACCAACCGGGCCCCTTTTTTACCTTTGTTGGTTACTAGCTAAAAACAGTTTTTTTTTTTTTTTGCTAGAAAATTACTTGGAACCCCCAAACATTATTTTTTCAAACATCCTACAGAATAAAATGGTGATCGTTGCAATACTTTTTGTCACACGGTATTTGGGCAGCGGTCTTTCAAGCGCGATGTTTTTGGAAAAATTTCACTTTGAGTTAAAAAAATAAGACAACAGTAAAGTTAGCCCAATTTTTTTGTATATTGTGAAAGAGGATGTTACGCCGAGTAAATAGATACCATACATGACATGGTTGAAAATTGCGTGCACTCGCGGAATGGCGATAAAGTCCGTTATTTAAAAAGTTCCATAGGCGACGCTTTAAAAATTTTTACCGGTTACCAGGTTAGAGGTGCAGAGGAGGTCTTTTACTAGAATTACTGCTCACACTCTGGCGATCGCGGCGATATCTCACATGTGTGGTTTGAACACGTTTTCATGTGTGGGCGCGACTTACGTCTGCGTTTTCTTTGCTGGGCAAGCAAAGAATGCATTAAGGTGAAGAACCATGAGGCTTTACAACCCCTTTAAGTGCCTGTTCACATAACCTGTTTTTTTTTTTATTTTGTACTGGAGGAACGCCAGTGATCGCATTTATAGTCATGCCTTAAGATACAATTGGATCAGTTCAGTTTCCACAGACAGAAATGCCCACCTACTCCTCAAGAGCAATTTCTTAAAACTGGGATATAATATAGTGACAACTAACCCACAGACCAATCACTATAGACTGCTCATAAAGCATAAACAGGTCACACTGGTGGACACCTACAATCAATGTCAAGAAGGTCCAAGAAAGACCACAAAAGAGCTCCAGCCTCTTCTGCACAAAGACGAGACTTCAAAAAGTCTTCCACCTCTACTAGCATATCCACAACCATCTAATATAAGACCCTTTTTTGTGTTAAATTCCCTAAACAATCCAATATTAAATTGAACATCTTCCTGCCTGCAGAAAAGATGTGAAACTTGTACCCATATCAACAGTAGCAATAAGATACCAGGGTCCGAGTAGGAGTACAAAATACGGAATGCCTTTTGCTGCAGACCCTCAAATGTGGTTTCTCTTTTCTGATCTTATGCACAGAATGCTCTATGGGGCTCTGTTGGGTGGACAGCTCAAACTCTCTAACAAATGAACTATCATAAATTCATAATTCCTAACAAAACAGATGTTCCTGTAGTGGCACATGTCTTCAGCAGAGGCCACAGTATACATTTTCTGAAGATTCTGGTACTGACTGGAAGCTTTAAATGATGGAAAAATAGTCTGGAACTAGAATGTAACAATAAGCCTCTCTTCCCTCAAGCATGTGATCAAAGGTATATGGACATTTCAAAATGACTATCACTGATGTGACAAATTTGCGTGGACTTCTTAACTCCATCATTTAGCCCAAAAACACTCGAAAGCTACCCCTACACTATAAAATTTCTCTTGTTCTCAGTTTCTTCTTTCACACTAAACAGTGTGCCAGTTCTGCAGTGTCAGCTATGGTATTTTGACTGCCGGGCACATTTGGCTTGGTGGATGCAGGCTTTTTTCAGCCGAGAACTTTCCAACTGGCATTAAAAAAAATCAACTGAGAAAATAACTTTTTTTTTTTTTTTTTTAAATTGTACATCATGGGAGAGTGAATTCTTTGACTACTGGGTTATGCCCCACCTTCAAGTGATTAGACGCTGACAATTAGCAATGCTTTGACTCAGCCCTGCACAACCCCACCCACTCACAGCATTGTCTCAGTCAGGGGTGTAACGATAGGGGTTGCAGTTGCAACCGAGCCCCGTGGTCCAGGGGGCCTGTGTGCCTTCCTTGTACACTTGAATAGGAGGGATGGCGGGGGTGGCATTTAGAGGACCCACTCTCCTCCATTTTCCTCTATCCAGTTTACTTGTCTTCTGATGTCCCTGTGTGCTTCACAAAGCTGCTGTCTTCCCCCTCTCTCCTGCCAGCTGCTGTAGATGTGTCATGATGGAGAGATGGGAACGGGTCAGTAAATTGTAATTTACTGGCTCCTTCCTTTTTCTGAATGAACAGAGTCAGTGATTGATACCAATTGGTTCATTCATAACTGAAGCATAGTAAACTGTTTTTACTATACTTCTGTTTCTGAATGAATAAGAGGCTCAGTGCACAGCTATTCCT
Organism: Glandirana rugosa; assembly: GCA_018402905.1. Classification (NCBI taxonomy): domain Eukaryota; kingdom Metazoa; phylum Chordata; class Amphibia; order Anura; family Ranidae; genus Glandirana; species Glandirana rugosa. The sequence continues at coordinate 96,725 of BLSH010412485.1, forward strand.
GTCCATTCATTCTGTGCAGCTGAGGCTACACAGATGGAAATTGAGAGCTCAGGTTTGTTTAGACCCCTGATATCTCATCAAAGCCCCCCAACAGAGCTCCTAAAAAAAGTATAAAATAGTAAAAATAAAATCGTAAACAAAATAAAATTAAATGGTAAAAAAAATAATAAAAATTAAAAACTACTGACACCAGTGAGGGAACTGTCAGGATTGCAAAGGTTGCAATTGTGACCAGGCCCTGGCATTTCACCACCATGGGGAGGCCCTAAGATGGCAAAAAGGGGGCCTGCTGCAGAGCTTGTGAAAGGGCCCCGATGCGATATCGTAATAAAAGGGACCCGCAATAGGAGTAAAGGGCCCCAGAATCAGTGGGAAGAGGGAAGGGCCCTGGTCAGGGGGCCCTTCATAATTTCTTGCACCGGGGCCCTGAAGGCTCTAGTTACGCCTCTGGTCTCAGTTTTTGCTATTGTTCATAGGTGGTAGATGTGTTCTCTCTATCTAGAGTTTTCCTGTTCTATACTAATTACTTCTAAACGCCCGAATGTTGCTGAGCCTGGGTTGTAGCATTGGTAGTTTTTCCAGATCAGTCCCTACAGATATTTACATCCATGAGGAGACAGTTTTCCAACACTAGCGAGGGTGCATTTCCCAGCAGGTAGCGTCCATAACCTTGATATCCTCTTAAACAGCGGGCAGCTGGCTTTCAGATTAAAGTGGTCTCTTCTGCGTATTCGCCGCAAGATTGCTTTTATCAACGGCGGGAGAAGTGCCCTCCCGCTACACTCCGTTCATTTCTGCTGCTTACCGGAGCTGTCGGTAGCGGCGAAAACTATCGGGTCCTCTCCCCTGTGAGACTGGATGCTAAGTGAGGCTCCATAACATTGGATGACGGAAGTGACGTCAAACGTCACTTCCACCCAATGCTCTTAAAGGGGAATTTTTTTTTATTTTTCAAATGGCATTTATTTATTTTTTATTGCATATAAGTTTAAATGCGAGGTCTGAGGTCTTGTCCCCAGATCTCACATTAAAGAGGTCCTGTCATGTTTTTTTCTATTACAAGGGATGTTTACATTCCTTGTAATAGGAATAAAAGTGAACCATTTTTTTTTTTTAAAAGGACCGTGTAGAAATAAAAAGTAAAATAAATAAGGGACAAAAAAAAAATTGAAAGCGTCCCGTCCCGCCGAGCTCACAAGCAGAATCAAACTCATACTTAAGTCGCACCCGGTGTTCAAACCACACATGTTAGGTATCTCCGCGATTGTTCGAGCGAGAGCAATAATTCTAGTACTAGACCTCCTCTAACTCAAAACTGGTAATTTGTAGACCTTTTTAAACGTCACCAGAGATTTTTAAGTGACAAAGTTTGTTGCCATTCCACGAGCAGGCGCAATTTTGAAGCATGACATGTTGGGTTTAAATTTGCTCAGAGCAATCTTTCACAATATAGAAAAAAAAATTGGGCTAACTTTACTTTTGTCTTACTTTTTAATTCAAAAACGTGTTTTTCCAAAAATAAAATTGCGCTTGTAAGACTGCTGCGCAAATATGGTGTGACATAAAGTATTGCAATGACCGCTATTTTATTCTCTAAGGTGTCTGAAAAAAAGGTATTTTTAGTATAACTTACCGTAAAATCCTTTTCTCTGAGTTCACTGACAGACGCAGCCTTCTTATGACACATGGGGACGTCCCAAAGCTGTGCCAATCAAGAGGGGTGGGCAAAACTATAACGACTATACCCAACAGAAAAACGCCCTCTCAGGCGGCGCTAACCGCGCCTATACTGCCGCTTGTAATACTTTGCGGCCAAAAGCAGCATCCGAGGATGCTGAAACATCAATTTTGTAAAACTTAGTAAACGTGTGCACTGAGGCCCAAGTAGCTGCCCTGCACACTTGAGACACCGAGGCTTGGTGTCTAAACACCCAGGACGTACTAACTGCCCTGGTGGAATGCGCCGTGACCGGAAACGGGGGAACCTTGCCCCGAATCTCATATGCATGAGTCACGGTCTTCCGTATCCAACGCGATACGGTAGCTGACGAGGCCGCCATACCTTTGCGCACCCCTTCCGTCAGCACAAATAATGAATCAGACTTCCAAAAGGAAGCTGTAGTACTCAAATACACCCGCAAAGCCCTCACCATATCCAAAGAATGTAGTTCAACTTTGGGATGCGACGGGTGCGGGCACAATGAGGGAAGAACGATATCCTCATTCAAATGAAAGGCAGAAACCACCTTCGGAAGAAATGAAGGGGCAGGCCGCAAAACTGCCTTGTCCTTATGGAGGACCAAGTAAGGTGACTTGCAGGATAATGCTGCCAACTCAGACACCCGTCTGGCGGATGTGATAGCCACCACAAAGGCCACCTTTTGCGACAACAACTGCAAGGGAATGTTCCTAATCCTTTCATATGGTGGTTTCTGCAACACAGAAAGCACCAGATTCAAATCCCATGGTGCCAAAGGCGACCGTATCCGAGGAGCCACATGCCGTACCCCCTGTACAAATGTACGGATCAATGAATGAGACGCCAAGGGCCGTTGAAAAAGAACCGCCAGGGCCGAAATCTGTCCCTTAAGCGTACTTAACGCCAGGTTCTTGTCCAGTCCTTGCTGCAAAAATGACAGCACTCTGGACACTCTATAAGAGCGGGGGTTCCAACCCCCTGCTTCGCACCAAGTAATATAGGCCTTCCAGGTCCTATGATAAATCCTACGTGAGGTACTCTTACGAGCTTTAATCATCGTAGGGATTACGGAGTCAGAGACAACCCTATCCCTCAATACTTGGGACTCAATAGCCAAGCCATCAAAGCCAGCGAGGGTAAAGCAGGGTGCAAGATGGGCCCCTGAGACAGTAGGTCTTCGCGAAGTGGAAGACGCCGCAGAACATCTGACACCACCCGCACTACGTCGGCGTACCAAGGACGCCGAGGCCAATCCTGAGCTACCAGGATTGTCGGGATTCCCTCTGCTTCTATCCTGCGTACAACGCGCGGTAGAATCCTTAGAGGAGGAAAGATGTGCCGTAGCCCATACCGACCCCAGGGCGTTACCAGTGCGTCCGAGGCGACCGCCAACGGATCTCTTGTTTTGCACACAAAGGTCTGTACCTTGTGATTGTACCTGCAGGCCATAAGGCCCACCTCTGGTGTGCCCTATTTGTGGCAATTCTGGCGGAACACTTCTGGGTGTAGGGACCATTCCCCTTGATCCAGAGTCCGGCGGCTGAGAAAGTCCGCCCGCCAATTTCCCACACCTGGGACGTAGCTTGCAGAGAGAGCTGGTATGTGAAGTTCTGCCCCCCGAAGGATCAGAGCCGCCTCCGCTGCTGCACTTCTTGTTCCGCCCTGATGGTTTACATACGCTACAGCCGTGGCATTGTCCGACTGAACCCAAACAGGGAGGCCTTGCAGCCTTTCTGTCCGATGGGACAGGCAAAGCCTGATCGCTTTCAGTTCCCGTACATTTATCGGAAGACAAGCTTCCCGCACTGACCAATGACCCTGGGCAGAGAACTGACCCAGGACCCCTCCCCAGCCCGATAGGCTGGCCTCCGTCGTTAACATCGACTAATTGAGGGGAGGAAAACTTTTCCCCCACCTTAGGGCCCGGGCCCGAATCCACCAAATCAAGGATCCCCGGGACTGATGACCCAACCTGAACAGCCTGTCTAGGGATAGGGGAGATTTGTCCCACTGCGACATACTTGCCCTCTGCAGGAGCCGAGTGTAACTCTGGGCGTAAGGTACCGTTTCGACAGTCGCCACCATGAGCCCCAACACCGGTATACAGCACCGTAAGGAGAACCACTGGCGTGATAACAGGGTTCGCACTGCTGCCTGAAGTGTTAGGAGCTTGCTTGGTGTTAGAAACACCCCTGCCTATACTGTGTCCAGAATCAGACCCAGGTACTTCAGCCGGCAGGCTAGAGTTAACGATGATTTCTGTTTGGCGCGTGCCCGAACGGCGCCTATAAGCGCCTCCCGACGCTCCTGCGGGAGCCTCAAGTTTGAGGGGAAGAACCTTTCTGGGGGCAGAGACCAATCGGTGATGTGGACAGCCCACCTGTCTGCAAACCCCAGCAACCACCCCCCCTCCCGTGAGGCGGGTGGGGGCAACCCATCATGCGGAGGCAGACTTGTCCTCTGCTTTTTCGGACTTACGCTGCCAGGGCCTCTTGCTGTGCCCTGTGAACGCCTTCCTGGCCTTGCCTGCTGGGCCGGGTGCCCGAAAAAATTTCTTCTGGCCTGAAGAGACAGGGCCCTGCCTACGACGAGAATCTCGTCGCTTGGGCTCTGGAAGGAAAGTACTCTTCCCTCCCGTGAAATCCTTAATGATTTTATCCAACTGTGGGTCAAACAGACGTTCTCCCTGGAAGGGCAGATCTGCAAGAGCTTTCTTTTGAAGCCTAGTCGCCCGACCAAGAGCGGAGCCACAGCACCCGCCTGATAACAATTGAGAAAACTGACATTTTCGACAATATGGGAAGAAGATCCAAAGCAGCATGGCATATGTAACGGAGACCCTCTTCCAAATGTGCCCGCTGTACTTCAGCCTGTGCACATTCACTAGACAAACCAGTGTGCAGTGCGGCAGGGTGCTCACGAAGAGACTGTGCCGCCATTGCAGTTGCTAGTGCCGGCCGCATGGCTGACCCAGCCAACAAGAACAGTGCTTTAGACACTGCCTCTGTGCGGCGATCGGCCGCCTCCTTAAAAGATGGAGACCCCTCCAAGGGAATGGTGATGGTTTTATTTACACGAGCCACGGCAGGGTCCACCACCGGGGTAGCCCATCTCTTAGTAAAGCTCTCCTCAAAGGGATAGCGAACAGCAAAGCTTTTAGGCAAAGCCCAGGAACTTGGTGGCCTACGCCATTCCTTGAACACTGCCTGTTCAAACACCTGATCATAAGGGAAAGCCCTAGGGGATCTAGGGGGTTTAAGTGGCCCACAGACATATGCAGACTCTTGCGACTCCTCTGCTTGATCAAGCCGCATGGAGTCGCAAATATCAGTGATCAGTGCTTCCACTATCGCTTTATCCCGCAAAAGAGGAGCCTCCTGATCCTCTTCGCCCTCTGAGGGCGGCTCACCCTCTGAAAGACCCACAGGTGTGACCACTGAGGCGCTCTCTAGATCCGAATCCTCTCCTGAGGACGGGGGGGGGTGGTCGCTTCTGGGGGCCCCTCGGAACAGGCACTCCTGCCCGGTGGAAGAACTCCCCAAACACCGCCCTCAGTTGTCCCAAGGACACTAATGTTCCTGGGGTGGACTGTAGATCCGCAGGTACCCCTGCCATAGTATTGCCGACCTTTGACATCTCAGCCTTCCGGCACCCCCACTGTGCGACCACCACCTCTACCCCCCCAATCAACTTGGGAGACCCGGGAGGATTGCACCCAGGAAGCGCCAGCTATACTTGCTGTTTGATGCCTCAGCACTCCGACCGGAAGAGCAATGCCCACAAACTGCTGCACGCCAGGAGCTTGTTACTGTGTGTTAGCCACGCTGCCCAAGCGCAAATCGGAAGCCACTTCCGTTTTAAGCACTTCCTGCACGAGGACTGCACTTCTCCCCAACGACCACTGAGGGCTGCCAGAGAGCAGGCTGGAAACTGCATGGTTTTCAAACAATGGACGCTGCCGTTACACACGCGCAGTCGGCCACGAACGAGCGGTGCTCCACTCCAATGACGATGACCCGCCTACACAGTGCTCCAGACGGTCGGTGCAGAATCGAACGGTTAGTGCAAAGGTGCCTGCGGGGGGGGGGGGGGAGTAGGGAGAGGGCCTCTAATGGACCCCCACCGGCCGGCCACCACCCGAGCTGCCCAGGTGCCCACTCTTCATGCCCCTAAGGCGGAAGAGGGGTCCACTCACCAATCCGAGGGGCGTAGCGGTAGCCACTGGAGCAGACCTACCTCCCCAAAGGGAGTCATGCTGCTGGCCAGGCCACTGGACAGGCGTACCAGTCACTGGGCTCTAGTGGGTTTTAGCCACTGGCCGCCCGCACGGAACGGGCGCTATGCGGTGGGCCCCCCTAAGGGTGCTCGCATAGTGTCGGCCGGACTGGGGAAAGATTTGGATTCAAGATATCCTCTATACCACCAGCCAGCTTCTTGATAGCAGTCTTCCTCAGACGAATCTTCAGGAGACCGCAGATCCCATAGGGAACCAGGTCTACTCCTTGCACTAGGCAAATAAAAACTGATGTACTGTACAGGGCAGGGGGATTATATGCTAAGGTGAGGACGGCCCCCAGGGAGGTTGCCAACCTATGCTTTTGTTTGGTTTGCCTAGTCTACTCCTAGTAGGATGAGCATAACCCCATGTGTCATAAGAAGGCTGCGTCTGTCAGTGAACGGAAGAGAAAAATATATAATGTTTGGGGGTTCGAAGTAATTTTTCTAGCAAAAAAAACTGATTTTAACTTGTAAACACCAAATCTCAAAAAGAGGCTTTATCCTCAAAGAGGTCCAGCCTGAGATCGTTTGGCTGGGCTTCTTCTATGGGTCACAGGAGTGCAGTTACTCCTGTGACCCTGTGATACGCTTTCTGCTGACGTCACAGGATTCGGACCAGGCACCGCGTCATCCTGACTTCAAGAGTCTGGATCCGCCAGTTGCCTGGCTTGGACCGACAGCCCTCTCAGCGAGCCTCTGAGAGACCAAGACAGCCGCTCCCTGCCCCTCCACAGCTCAGCGCTCCAGTGAGCAATGGGGAAGCAGAGCGGAGGGCGAGCTCTCCGCTCGGGAATCTGTGAGAACCGAGGAACCGGCGGTGTTCGATGCCTCGGCTCTCAGTGTAGAAGCGCCGGGGGACAGATGCAGCATCAGACTGATGCTGAATCCACCTAGGTAAGTATAAATCTGAAATAAAAAGAAATCTCATATTTCTCTAAGTGGTTAAACCATTTATGGGTGCTTTTTGATGTGTGCTTTGGGTCATTGTCCTGCTGTAAGACACATGACCTCTGATGGAGACCAAACTTTCTGACGCTGGGCTCTACATTGCACCCCAGAATTCTTTGGTAGTCTTCAGATATAATGTCATGCACACAGTCAAGACATCCAGTGCCTGAAGCAGCAAAGCAACTCCAAAACATCAGTGAAACTCTATCGTGTTTGATTGTAGGGACTGCAGTGTATTCTTTATTTTAATATATATAGTGTGTGTATGTATATATTATAATATTATTTTATTTTTTACTCCAATCATCTGCTTGCTGGATCACTGCCTGCCCTGAAGCATACATAAACAAAGGGGGTGGGATGCTGTTGAAATCGGTGCCTTTGAATGGACAGTCCTATATATTGTCAATGTCATTGGCTTATAATGGATATGTCCAAGTGTCATCCACAAGAGCAATATTCTTGCATATGCTTTCTCCATCCTGTGATGTGAAAGGCCACTATTGGCAGTGCTGTCAGCAAATATAACAGCAATAACCCACATAAGTAATATTGCTTGCTGACAGTTACTCTGCATTGTATTGCCTGTACAGCCCTCCCTGAACCCCATTTGTACGGTGCTCTATAGTCACATGTAGCCGTCTTATAGGAAACATTTTAAGTTTTATATATTTCTAATTCAAAGTCACATTTTCTCTTCATGTGCAAAACAAGTGTTTAGCTATACCCACTTCTACTTGTTAACCATCTCTATTTTTACCAACACATCTGAAACCAAAAGGGAAGGGGGACGGGCGTTAAAATGCTATTTTAATACTTTTACAACTATATAATTGGGAAGAAGAGGTTGCGATACATGTATCAAGATGCTCATTGGCATCCTCAACCACATTTCTCTGTCAACTTTAAATAGTCGACATGTTTTATTTTAATGAGGGGGAAAAAAAGGTTTTGTGGAATCCTTCGATATATGTATTTTTACTGAAGGGTTAACAATTTCTTAGACAATTTAGGAGCAGAGGGGCATCTGCCTTAAATGAGTAGGAAAGAGATTATATTTTTTTTTTCTGGCTCCCTCCTGAGATTAGTCCATCATATTTTTGCCTGTTGTGTTAACAAGGACATGTATCCAGTGGCTGTTTGAACCACAATATTCATGGCATTGCTTATCTTTCTGGTTGATTTTTATTTTTTTATCCATTAATTGACTTGCCCATGTAGGTTTTGTATAAGCAGAAGTATCATTTAAGCATGCAGTGTGCCTTTGCCATTTTTACCTGTGGTCTCTGATTTTTCCCATACCAAGTTTTCAGGGGCAGGTTTGACAGAATGCAAATAGCTATGCCTATTATCCAGTGCATTCTTATAAATAAAACCTCAGAAATTGGAATGCACACCCACCTAACTGCAGTATAATTGCCGTTGTTCTTGAATCTGTGACAAGCTTTTACATTTTGCACTGATAGGTAATCCTTGAATTTAATGTAGATCATATGATTATACCCAAATAAGTGCAATCTGCTTAAGATAACGATGTTTTAAAGAAAAAAGTACATCATCATGTAATCGTGAATGTATTTAAATGTGTTGGGAGGTTAGTGTTTTTTTGTATCATCCTGTGTATACTTTTTTATTTGGTGGTTGTTCACAGGCCCTAGTGCTGCTGCCTCTCCCTAGAATTCTGCCCTTTGTGGAGTACCGCAATACAGCTTGCAGACCTTGCCTGCTTGATGTTTGACCATAAGCGTGTTTATTTCTAAAAACCCAATGCTGTTTAATAAAACCTGATGGGAAAGGGTACTCATGATGAAAATCAGGTGAACAGTGCTCAACAGGGAAAAGAGGCTATAGGCATAGAATATAAAGTCCTGGATCCACATGCTGGGTGCTCAGACTTTAGATGTCGTCCTCGCATCACAAATCCATATGTATGTATAAATAGCAGTGACCAAGGCGCTTGACGCCGAAACGCGTCTTGTTTGCTGTATCCTTGATGCACCTTCAATACATTGTTTGAATGAGATGGAGTGCTGGCTATTTATACATACTGATGGGAAAGGGGACAGAAGAAGAAAAGCAGAACTCCGCTTAATAACAAAATGGGCTGGCCAGTGGTAACTAGACACTAAAAGGCATCCAAGAGCCAGGTCCATTTTTTTTCTTTACCTACATCAACCTGTCTCCCAAGAACAAAGTGGCCTTGTTCCAGATGTTTTACAGCACCCTTGAGAGAGATTGAAAAATATGGAATGGAACCAAATCAGCTATAGCTACCTATCGGATTAAGAGAAATAAGAAAATAGACATAATTAATGTGAATTTTATAACTCATTTTGTTCTGATTTTTCTTTAACCGTAAAAAAAAAAGAATGGTTATTCATGTAAATTTAACATTTTTAAGAGGGGCATTGTGTCCCAATAAGTGGAATATCCTTGTATTTTTCACTTTGTATCAGATTTGTTGTGTAGCTTCACTATCAAATATAATGCTTATTAGAGCAAGCTGATTTGAGACAAACCTTTTAATTGGCCAGACAGAACTGTTGCAACCAGGGAAAAGCACACCTGCCCCGTGCCTTGATTTTCTTCATATCATTGCTAATTAGGTGTCATGGTACTTCTAAGCCACCTTTTATCATAAGCTTCATATGAAATAAAAAGACACCACATTATTCTACCTTTTGAATATTACACTCTGTATAAAGACAGAATTGCAGCATGCCATCACAAAGTATTGATGAGGGCAAATGATTGTCTTTTTATTGAAAATTGTGATGATTCTGCACCTGTGCTGTCATTTGAGAACCAACAATTATATCAGATGTTCTACACGCATGCTTTGTATTTAGGTCTCCAGTGTAAAAAAAAAATAAATACTGTTAATAGACAAGAACAAGACCCAAGTTTTTTTTTTTTTTTTTTTTTTTTTTTTTTTTTTTTAAATGTGTCCAGGCATTAAAATATTTACATAGTATTAACCGCTTAAGGACTGCCCCACGCACATATACTGCGGCAGGGTGGCCCCTAAGCACAAATCACTGTATAAGTGTCACTGGCTCCCAAAAAGTGTCACTTAGTGTCAGATTTGTCCGCTGCAATGTCCCAATCCCACTAAAACTCACTGATCACAGCCATTACTAGTAAAAAAAAAAAATATAAAAAAGTCCATATTCTCCCATAGTTTGTAGACACTATAACTTTTGCGCAAACCAGCCAATATATGTACTTATTGGGATTTTCCAAGTCATCTTCCAGGGTGGCTTAGAGAGCAAGGCTCCACCCACCTTACATAAGAAACACATGATCCTCATTATAAAAAAGACTGTTCACCAGCAATACCTCCAGTATTTTTGTTTTTCCTCCGGCCAGACAGGAAGGAGTTTTATTTTCTGGCCTTCGTGCTAGGTGGCAGGGGCCTCCCTTCTGCTGGATCCTGGTAACAGGGGCAGAGAACCTGGGGAGACAAACCACTTGGTACATCCTAAGCTAGTCTCAGAAGCCAGGATGCTGCAACAAGGGACCCCCTCTCCCTATCTCGTGTCAGCATGTCCCCAGTGGCGGATGCGCTGGTGGCAGGCAGGTAAGACTTACGTTTTGTCTTGTTCCCATGTGGTGCTCCATTTGGCTGGCTCAGGTGAGCAGCTTAGCTTCCTCCTCTGCTCGGGCATCAGAGAGAACCGAGCCATCGGCAGTGTTTGATGGCTTGGTTCTCAGTGTACAGACGCCGGGGGACAGATGCAGCATCGATCTAGGTGAGTATAATGGGGGGAAAAAACAGAAACCCATACTTCTCTTTTAATTTAAAAGATTCTTAACGGCCATAGGGTGAAAACGCATCCCCATCTCCGTTAAGTTTCCTTCATGGGACTTGTCCATTGTCCTCAAAAGGTTTTGCAGCGAACCCTTCAAACCTCTAGAGACATGTTCCATTAGACTCCTAACACTAAAAACAGCCCTCCTTGTGGCATTGGTTTCTGCTAGAAGGGTCAGCGAAATGAATGCGCTCTGTTGCAAACCCATATTGCAGTATTTCACAAGAATAATCGTCCTTTCCCTGGATCCCGCCTTTCTTCCAAAAGTGGCAAGTAATTTTCATAGACCAGAGGAGATTGTAATCCCAATTTTCTGTGCTAATTTGAGTAACGCTAACGAAAAAGAATTGAATAGCGTGGATATCAGGAGATGTATGATCGCATACATCGAACAAACTAAAGACTGGAGATCTACCGCTGGGTTATTCGTCCTCTTTTCTGGACCCCACAAAGGTAGAAAAGCATCAGAAAATACCATTGGAAGATGGTTAAAGGCAGCGATCTGTGAGGCGTATCGGGCACCTTCTCTGACTCCACCTACAACGATCAAACCCCATTCTACCAGAGCCGTAGCTATTTCATGTGTAGAAAGGGCCGGAACATCACCACTCCAGAAGCCGCTACCTGGACCAACTTCCAAACTTTCGTGAAGCACTACAGGTTGGACCTATTCTCGAGCTAAGACCAGGCCTTTGGGAGAAAAGTACATATGGTTATGGGGGTATAACAGTGACTAAAATTGATGGTTTACCTTTGGTTATTTAATACTGAGGTACTTTCTTTTAACTTTTTTTTTTTTTACCAAAAATATGTAGCAGAATACATATTGGCCTAAATTGATGAAGAATGTTTATTTCCTTTCCCGTCTTTCAGGACAGCCACTTTGAGAGACCCCGGCTCCTCCCCTTCCACAGGAAACACAACCCCCCCCCCCCCCGCCGGTCCTTTGGTTATTTGGTGTTTCCTCCAGCGGGGAGACACCACTTGGAACTGGAGCCAAACGGCCAGGCTCCGGTTCCCGGTTCCAAATAAAATCATTTGAAGCCAGCAATGGCCGTCAAAGTGGTGGCACGGAACATGGAGCACTGGCTTTCCCAAAAACAATGCCATATTGAGGTGCGGACTGCTGAGACCATCTTGACTTATTTTCCCACCTTGCTTAAGGGGGTAGCCTATATTGCGGATGCCTCGGCGGAATCTATCCGCATGTCGGCCAGGTCCTTGGCCCTTGTGAATTCTGCTAGGAGAGCCTTGTGGCTGAAAACTAGGCAAGGCGATAGTGCCTCCAAGGTTAAGTTATGCGAAATTCCCCTGACTGGTGACCTTTAGTTTGGTCCAGGATTAGAAGCAGTATTAGATCACACTGCTAATAAGAAAAAGGCATTTCCTTCAAGCGCAAACCCCCGGACCAAGCTCGTAAAGGATTTTGCGCTCAAAATCACAAAGGGACCCCTAAAACCGAGGAGGCGAGGAAGTCCTGGGGCCAGAAGGGCTAGGGCAGAGCGATTTTTCGCCCTCCTGATCAGCCCCATAAGGCCCAATGACTGCCCAGCCACATTGGGGGGAAGGCTGTGGGCATTGCTCCCACAATGGGAAGCTGTCTCCTCCAACCATACTGGCTAGAGTTTGCATGATCACCCCCCGCGAAGATCATTGGTCACACAACGCCCTAGGTGTGTGTGGGGAGAAGGTGGGGCCCTAAGGGAACTGGAAGAGTAGTGCGCAGAGTTCCAACAGAGGAGAGGGAGAAAGGGTTTTACTCACATTTGTTCATAGTATGAAAACCCTCAGGAAAATACAGACTCATTCTTAATTTGAAGTTGATCACTAACAAGAGGTTCCATGTGGAATCAATCTATACGGTCATAGCACTACTCCCACAGGATTGTTTCATGACCTCGATCAACCTCAAGGACGCTTCCTGCACATTCCCATTGCAAAGGTCTTCCAGAAGTTCTTACGATAGGCCGTAAGAGTAGGAAAAAAAAAGAGGCCTATCATCTTCTCTGCGGATATTCAAGAAGGTCATTGTAGAAACCATGGCCTTTGTGCGTCTCAGGGGAATCGTGATTCCGATTCGCGATCTGGGCGATTTCCTGCTTTTCGCAGCTTCGTCGAACGGTTGTCTCAGGACTTTGAATTCATGACAGCACTAGGGTTGCTCACTTCGGCCATCCCAGTAGTGCAATGGGCAGGTCTGTATTTCCGATCTCTTCAGATCTGCCTTCTGAGGACTTGGAACCACCGTCTGGAATCCCTGGACGCTCTAATCAAAGTGCCACAGCAGGTCAAAAGGGAACTGTGGTGGTGGAGGCAGAAAACCTGTCTTTAGGTCGTCTATGGGTAACCCTAGTTTCCAAGGTGTCAGGCTTACCTGGTCCTGCACCAATTGCTCTTTCCCAGTAGCTGCGCACCCCTTTGCATGGGGGATTTCTTTTGGCACATATAGGCTGGTACCAGTCCGCCACTATTACCCACTCTCTCTGCTCGAACCTCCAGGGGTGATTGGAACACACTGTGCCACCCTTAAATCTACACATTGTTATTCCACTTGGGCCTCTTCCCAGGTGCCACGAGTGTTACAATCCACTTGGCGTCCGGACGTATCGTAATCTGTTTTGCGTTATATGTGCAAGTCTCCAGTTATGGTCATTGTATCAGTGTTACATGTTCACAACTACATGGTGCCCAGATGATTGTCCCACATGGAGGGGTTTCCTCCTAGTTTTGGATGCTAGATTTTTAATGCTTTGATTAGCTAAAATTAATTAAATGTATATACATTTTCATACATACCCGCATTTATTATTTATAAGCCTCTTTTTGCTCCCCGCTCTGAGGAATATTTTGGCATATTGGTTGATTAGGCTTTTTTGACATACCTATATGGTAATACAGGGTATACTAAAATCTCTTGCACTGCAGTATTCATCTACTGTGTTTTTAAATATCAAAATAAAAAATACAAATGATGGTTATCAGTGGGAAACCTGAGCCTGGCGCCATATGACGTCCTCCCAGAACGCGCCAGCGGCATCTGTCACCCGCTGTTTCCACCGGACTGATCAGTGGGACCAATCACCTTAGACCACATGACAATTGTACACAATAAATGGCTTTTTATTCATGCCATTCATTGTATACAATTGTGTTGATCTCTGTGATTAGTCACAGTGATCACATGGTACAGACAGGGCCTAGTCCATCTCTACCATGAAATTAGCTGTGGCCAAACGCAGCTAACCACAATTGTAAACACTGCATGAATCCATTTAATTCAGTAAAAACGGATGCTTAGAACAGTGCAATTTTCTGGTATAAGCAATTATAATGTGGCGCTCCTGGCTCCTATTATGCAAGTGCCCCCATGGGGGAACGTGTGTTGGCTCAATCCCAAGCCACGCTGCCTGCATCCATAGACACAGACCGCATGGCCCCAACCGCCTATCTCCCCCTTGCACCCTCCTCACAGGATTTGACTGACTGCAGCTAGAGCATGAAGTGAGAGGAGAGAGGGCACTACAGACTGGCACAGTGCTGCCTTGAGCGAGCACAAAGTAGTATACAGGGGGGTGGACAGAGCGATACTACCTAATCATTTTTTATTATAATACAGGGAATTCATTAAGGTAAATAATGTTTAGGTTTTAGAACCACTTTAGGCCTCATACACAAGGGTGTATGTTTTTAAATAAGCAAAACGTCGGGTCCGACATCAGCGAAAAATCTGCGTTTTTCTTTTGGTGTTTTGCATCGGCGTCAATAGGCGTTTTTTTTTAAAAAAAGAAAACATTCCTCTGCTATATTTTTACCAGAAAACGTTGGCGTCAAAAAACGCCGGTATGTTGTTAGTAAGCGTTTTGCCGATTGGCGTCAAACTCTGCAGCCTCAGAATGCGCTCGTCCCGCGTTCTAGAAACCGCTCACTAACGCAGACGCCCTCTACTGCTCAAAAACGTTGGTGGTTTTAGAGGGCCATTGAATGACATGGAGAGCTGCAAAAAACGCCCAAAAAGTGGTGTCAAAAAACGCCAGTGTGTATGAGGCCTTAAAGTCACAAGAAACCTGGTGTTAGACTTTAAAGCGGAGTCCACCCAGAATTTTTTTTTTTTTTTTTGGCATCCACTCTTTTAATACTAAATAAATGTAACCTTTTGTTTCCTTACTTTCAAACCGCCTAGTAATTACTTGTATTTTTTAATCACAATTTAGTTTCTCTCACTGTTGGACTTTTCCATTTTAGCTGAGGGCATCTGAAGCCCATCCTGGGTCTCCTGGCATCTCTTTCTGAAAGAAGTGCATGGTGGGTAACCATCATGCACTCCTCGATCTCGGTCCGCCTTAAATCGTGTCATTTCCTGTCTGGAAATAATACGATTTTACAGTACAGGGAAGCCCACTGACTCCTGGGAAATGATGAGTCGCATCTCCCAGGAGACCAGGGGAAGCAGGAAGTCAGTAGAAGAGTCTAGGACCTAAAAGGGGCAGATTAGAGACCACCTAGCAACAAGCGACTTGGGGCGAGTATAAAAAATGTTTTTTCTTCAAGATAAGTCTATATAGGCAAAGGACTTGAATGATGTAAAAAAAAAAAAAATCCTGGGTGGAACTCCGCTTTAAAGGAGGGGTTAGCATAAGGGTAACCTTGGTTTGCTGCTACTCCCGTTTTGTCTAGACACATGCTTGGGCAAGTCGGTCTGTATTGATCCTTTTTTTTTTTTTTTTTTTTTTTATGTTCAATTCTAACCTTATTTTAAATTTATTCAAGTCAAATAGTCTATTGGTATAATATGCATAAGCAAAGATTTAGTATCTTCTAGCTCTGTATGTATGCTTAGGGCATTTGGTAAGTGTAAACCAAACACATGCTATGTAGTGACCTGACACCATACGTCTAGCAGCTTTTCAGTGCCTCATTCTGCTCTGTTATTTTGTATCCAGGCTTTGACTTTACAAGGCTGTTCACACAATTTAACAAAAGTAATGTAATAATTTTAATATAAGCACAGAATTGGGTTGACCAAAAGATAAATGGAAACAACAATGATGGCGCGTTCCCACAGATTGTTTTTAATAAGCATGTTATTTAGTTCATCAGGCTACCGCAGTAATGCTTTGAATGTGGCTCTGCCAGACAAATTTGTTAATGCCTTTTTCCCCTCCCCCCTTTTCAGGGAACATTGATTCCCTGCAGACATATCTCTATTAAACCTCTAGAAAGTCACAACTTCCAAATTAGATTAAGTAGCGAGCACGGTACTAGAGGAATCAAAGAAAATTGAGTGTATTATTGAATTCATGCCACATTGTCTGCAGAAGGGAGATGCTTTGTATGGCTGCAACGTTTGTCCTTACTATACTAACAAAGATGTGGCCACAGTCATGTAATATCATTTTGTAAAATGCATTAGGAAATCTTACGCACGTCCTGTTGAAGGAGACACGGCAATCTATGTTCCCTTTCTTTCGGAATGTAGGCATAAAGCTTATCCTAGAAACGGGCATATGTAATTGTTGGGCTTTCTGCCATATGGGTACCTAGGCCTTTTAATTTGGTGTTCCTAAATTGCATTTTATAAGAGCTGATGCAGTGGGGGTGGGGGTGAAATTAACATATGTGATAATATGTGAAAGAGTTGTACATTTTATACTTGTTGAAATTTACATGCTAGCTTTTCAAAATAAATGTGTTTTGAGATTTGCTTTTAGTTAATTTCAAGCATGGTATACAGGTCCTTGTTTCCTTTTTCCCTGGTAAGGGGGTTTTACTGTGTATACATGGTGTAATTTACACGTGTTTCCATGCAACTCTGTGCCATTCACATTTTGTTAAAGTACTGTATATGCTTGAGATCAAAACCATGTTGTTGAGCCCTGGTTAACATTGGTGTGATTTGGCATGCGATTTGACATATCAAATCAAATTGCATGCCAATTCGGCAGCAATTGCTGGCAATGGCACCGCCTGAATCAGTGCGACGCTGCATTTGCGGCGCCACGCTGATTCCCAAAAGTAGTTTACTTTTGGCGATTTTCAGGTGCGATTTCCATAGACATCTGTGCAGCAATCCGCACAGATGTCTCTGAAATCGCACCTGAAGACAGGACTGATATGCGATGTGCAATGAGAAATGGTGCGAGTTCAGGTGAACTTGCACCATCTCATTCCCGCACGAATGTGAACCTAGGCTGAATGTAATATTTAGGGGCAACAAAGCAACAGCTAAAGGTGGGCACACCAATGGAAACCGTGTTGTGATTTCTTTAATATTTTATTCTTTGTTCTGATTGCTATTTGTTTTCACCTCTATTAGAATTTAGGCCTCCCACACACAGCTCAATAATGGGTAGGATACTGGTATCACTTGCATTAATCAGGCAGTTTAGGGGTTAACTGATGAGCATTAATGTGCTCCATGCAAGGATCCTTTCAGAGCACTTGTCCTGATACTCAGTGTAAAAGTCAGATAGAAATGTTGTGGCAAGTTAAGTGACAAGTAACTCAGTGACAAGTAAATCTCTCATCACTTGAGATGTCAGATCTGCTTATTTAAGTAGCATTTTTAGTGCAGGCCATGAACAAAAGGCCCCCCTCTTTTGCATAATTTGCTGGTGTAAATTATGCCACTTTTATATTAAATTCATCTCCTTAATAGCTGAATTTATTTAAGTTCTTGATGCTTTATTGCATGTCACTGCATACAATCTAAGAACTTACTATATAAACTTTGGACTATTAATAAAAATTAACTTTTGAATCCAGGTATTTAGGAATATCGTAGTGCTCCTTTTAATGAAATGTGATATGGTATGTTAATTGCTGTTTTGGGGGGGTATACTGGGTAGATGCATATAAACTAGAAAATAGTAGCTGGTTTGCTTTTGAAATGCATTCGGATATTGTGTTCTTTTGCAGAAACATTCACAGTCGCGCAGCCCAAGGACATGGGAATGCAGGCATTCAAGCACAGGTATTGTCGGTGGCAAAAGAGCGCCATCTAGCTGTCGCTGCGGCTCTCTGGAGAAATTTCTTCCCTTTCTTGAAGAGCCTAAGACTTTCTCAAACACCTCCCTCTCAGCTAGCTGATACGGCAGCAGGTCTGTGCTCTTTTCCTCTATTTCGGTAGATCTTCTAGAAGTTCTGTCCTGTTTTACAGTTCATTTTATTATAAAGATAATTGAATGCTTTTTATTTGTCCTAAATATCTATTTTCACTTTGCATGGTGTTTATTCATGGGCTGTTGTTTGTTTTTTTTTTTTTTTCTTCAGGCTACACAATTCTGGCTTTGGACCTACCTAGTAGTGCCCCACCTGAGCTTCAACCTCAGCCTGTTGTATCAATGATGCAACTATTTGGATGGGATGACATGGTCACTCCCCAGCTGGTGTCCCGCTATCTGAGCCATCTAATTGCAAACAGGTAAGATAACATTAATGGAATTATAATGTGATGGAAGGTATGCTTGTGCTTCGCCTTCAAAAAAAAAAGTCAAGTTCTTCTATTTAGTGCAATGAAGTCTTGGTAAAAGTTTTTTTTTTCTGTGCGAAATTACACAGAGCTGTAAAGCCGGCCATAGATGGAGTACTTTTTTCTTTCCTGCAACCACGGATTGCAGGAAAGAAAATCTCTTGATTCCCCATCAGTACAGTCGGAATCCCTCCCACGGAGCCATTGTGTTCTCCTGGCAGGGGGAGCTGTCCCCACTGGGAGAATACAATGATTACGGCTAGCGGCTACAGGCATACCCCACTTTAATTACACTTACTTTACGTACACTCGCGAGTACAGATATACCCGCAAGTGTACCTAAAGTGCCTCGCAAGTACTGTACAGACATTTTGCAGCCGCAGTTGAAGGAGCTGAAGCTCCAAGCATGTAGCCTGCCCTGTTCCAGTGTGCTCTTTCTGTGTGTATCCTGGCTGCTTCTGGTGACATCACATCCACCCTGCGGTCCACGGTGGTTCTTCCGGCTTCCCTGTCAGCCACAGAACGCCATCCAGCCTCTCCACAGCACCAATGTCCTCTGTGCGCAGGGTGATGGATTTGAGCGCAACTCCCCCCCCCCCCCCATACCCCCTGCATTGGATGAGCCTATTTTACATTTTCTTTGTGTGAGTGTTTTTACTCGTGAATAAACTGCTTGTTGTTAATACTACACTCAGGTGGCGCTTCCTGCTTTTCTTCCTGCCTGACCCCCCCCAACTACACCCTAGAAGTGAAAAAAAGGTATTGCTTCACTTTAAGTACATTTTCGTTTTTACATGCATCTGGTCCCATTGTGTACTTAAAAGTGGGGTATGCCTGTATAATAAACCGTTGGCAATAATCACATGTAAAATCCAACAGACTGGTTGTACCCAAGTTGATCGATCAACTTGGTTACATTTATCCTACCCATACATGGTTTGAATCTCAGGCCAGTCCCTGCTGAACCAGTCGAGTTTCGGACTGTCTATGGCCAGCTTAAGTAGGCGCACCATTTCCTAGTGCACATTTGAGGAGTTTTGTCACCATAAATGCCAGGAACTTTGCTCTTGTTAAAGTTGGTAAATAAATCGCATCTGATTCCAGACTGTTGGCAAAGCACCATGAGAGGTATAACCTAAACCCTGCTTTATCTTAATTTAAAAAAAAAAATCCCCTCTGTGCAGAATGTTTTTGTATACTGTCAGATAATCACTAGTTAGGCGTTAACTGGTGTCACCAGAGCTGTGCTTTATCAGTCACAGACATCTTCAAGTATGCTATTCCCTGTAGAAAGAATGATACCTTCTCTTCCCTTGTCCAAATCACAATTCACCTGAATCATAGAGAGAGATTACAGTAGGCTCAATGTCACGGTGATTGTTTAGAGGACAGGCAGATTTTTCATTTTCTGTTAAACATCTAGGGCCATGTTTTCTGTCAAGTAGCAGAAAGAAACTTGTTTGTTGTGATGAGGTTACTCTGTAGCTGTATGTTATTTATTACCCCACAACCATTTCTTTGGTCATGAAGGACCAATGGCTCAAGGTTTTAGTCTTGAGTCTTTCAGCATTGCCCTTTTTATTTTGGCTTGTATATTTTGAGAAATATTGACAAAAGTGTTTTGACATGGTCAGATTCATTAGCATATGAGTTACAGGCTAACGTTACCTCTATGGTGAACAGTCCATAGTGCAGATGCAGCACATACCAATTGGTGCAGTCTGTATAGAAGTGCCTCTATACCCACTAATATGATGTGCAGTATTGACCTGCATTGTGTGTGTGGGTTTTAGTTGGCATCTCTGTGGGCCTGTGTCGACTGGCTGTTCGCTTCAAGCAGGTTTTGCATGCCCAAATAAGTCAATGGGAATGCAAAAGCCACTTGCAGCAGGTTAAATGCAGTTAAGAAGGTCATCAGCTGCAGATTGAATGCAAACTGATGCCATCGACAAAGGCCCTAAAAGACTCAGCTAAAGTACATCTATTATCTTATCTATTTGATAACTTGCACAAGTTATCCCTTGTAAATGAGGTTTGGTAGTTGAATAAAATGCTGAAGGAAGCAAACTGGCTTCTACATATGTTGTGAACTATGAATTCAAGCATGTCCTCTCAGGCAGATGCCAACAATATGTGCAGTGACTTCAACTTCCACAGCAGCTGGAAGACCACACATCGAACACTGCCGCTGTAATGTGTCCTAACGTGGTGACAGCTTTGAAAGATTGCGCAATCAGCCATTTATATCATCACAGCTAGGAGAAATTAAACTTCTGTAATGCTCATTAAGCAATTATTTAGCCTCTAAAGATAGCTATGTAATTAGGTCTCAGAAAGTGAATGTGCTAGTCAGACACAATCAGGTCTGTTTAACAGCACTGTGTAAGGTGCACAGAATTGCAATGACTCCTAGAAACCAATCAGATTTCACATTTCATCAGTTTTATCAATTCGAGGCTATGAAAGATGTCCAGATTGGGTACTGCATACCGTTGTTTGCCCTGTCATATAAAAGTCACTGTCTAATTGTGGTGTTTTATGTTGCATTATAGCTGCATAAAGCTTAAGTAACATTGAAAAGCTTTTTAATTACATTTTATTCCCTAGAACATTAACGGAGGCTCTCAACGGCATTGGAAGTGCAGCTTATCAGGCCCTGTCAATCAGAACATGGAGTCGATGTGTTTTGCAGATGTATGTTGATCAGCCAGTAGGTGGTATGATCAGGACAGACGCTGAACAATGTAAGTTTTATGCCTGAAGAATTCTCCTGCAGTAGTTTCTAGTTCATCAAATATAGTTTTAATTTTTTCATTACCACAGGATGTTGAAACATTTAGGGCCTGTTTAGACCTATGCATGGACATAAAGGTGTGTTGTTGTAGCATTGGGCAGGTGCATTGTCATGCTTCAACACGCGCTTTCTTTGTGTGTCAGTGTTGACTCACCTTTTCACTGTAGGATTTGGAGTTTACAGCTATTAATCAAGGTTTGTTAACCACCTGATGAACAGTGGCATACCCCGCTATATCACTGGACTTTGGGTGGTTATATTAGGGTGATGCCTGCAGCCGCAAGCATCATTCCGGTATTGTGTTTTTTTTTTTTTCCAGCCGCCAGTCAGCTTTCTTGTAAAAGCAATCCTAGCAGCTAATTAGCCACTGAATTGCTTTTACAAGCAGCGGGAGGGACTAGCTGAATATAACCCATCCCCGATCAAAGATTGAAACAGCTCCGATCAGCTGTATGGTCTAGGAATCCGGAAGCAATGAGCATTTCAACAAACGCTTGGTGGTTTCAAAAAAGCTTTGAAGGGCAGAAGAGAGATCTAGTGGACCCCATATCTCAGTAAAAAGTACCTGTCACTGCCTATTGTGATCACAGGGGATTTATATTTCCTGTGAGAACAATAAAAGTGATCAGCAGAAAAAAAAAGGGGGGGACAGGGTAAAATAAAAAAAAAAGTACAAGCCATAAAGCTTTTTCTAACACTTTTTGTTTACATGATAAAACCTTTATTTTTTGCTAAAAAAAATAAATAAAATGCTTAGAACCCCCAATGTGTGTGTGTGTGTGTGTGTGTGTGTATATGTGTATATATATATATATATATATATATATATATATATATATATATATATATATATATATATATATAGT
>BLSH010412485.1:136781-154108 GCA_018402905.1 Glandirana rugosa
TTTATCCGAGCCAGACCTTCACCAATTGGTGAAGGGCTGGCGGCATACGTCTTACTGCCGGCCCTTCACCGACTCAATAGGACTGACCTGCAGTATACTGCAGGAGTCCTATTGTTCGGCGGCGCGCGGGCCCCCCCGCGCGTAGCGCCGCTAGCCACCACACCCTCCAGTCAGACTGGGGGGCGTTACGGCTAGAGCCATTTCACGAAGCTAGGCCTCGTGAAATGGTACACTGGTCGGCACTGGTTAGTTATGTCCTTTCGGCAAATAGCCGAAAGGACATGAGTCCAGACGTCTGGACTACTCCCCTCGCGGCTAGGATATATTATCAGCACAAACCCTCCCTGTCAGGGATGCAGCCGATCGGCGCTCCCCTCATCAGGTCTGCAGACCTGAGTACAGGAAAGCCGATAAACGGCTTTCCTGTATTGATTGGTCACGGCTGGTCACATGGTAAAGTGCTCCGGATCGAAGCACTTTACCGAGATCGGCATTGCGGGGGGTCAGACTGACCTCCCACACCACCGATCGCCGCGATGCGCGCCCCCCCGGGCGCGCGGCGGCTTGTTATCCTGAGGACGTCATATGACGTCCAGTCAGGATAACTCAGCCACTTCCCGGCCGTCATTCTGCATACGGCGGTCGGGAAGTGGTTAACCACTTCCAGACCGAGCCTATTTTGACACTTGGTCTTTACAAGTGAAAACTGAGTACTGTCCGTGATACTTTTTTTATATGCACTAACATAAAATTTTTCAGGACAAGCTTTCGGGGTATCTCCCCTTCTTCAAGGTCCAAGCAGTACTCAATTTTCTCTGGCACTATTGCACTAATACGGCTACAATCACTTCAAGCAATATGGAAGGTCTTTACAAGTTAAATTCAGTTTTGTTTTGTTTTTTTGCTATAGAATAAAGTGATGTTGTTTGTCTGGTTTGGTTTAACCACTTAACGACCAGCCGCCACCATTATACAGTTGTACTTTGCCGTTGAATACCATTGTCATGGCAGCAGATAGCTGCCATAACCCCGGTATCGTTTTGGCGGGCGGTTCTCTTTCAGATAACAGTGGTCTCTGCAGTGGGTTTGCAGTGAAATCACATCCGAGGCAGCAGAAGCCCCCCCGCATTCTATTCGTCTCTGCTGCTTACCGGTCCATCAGTAGCGGCGGAGACGATCGCGTCCCCTCCTCTCTGAGGTATGGAGCCTAGTGAGGGAAAGATGGCCCCCGCTCAGCTCCATAACATTGCATGGCGGAAGCGACGTCAAACGTCACTTCTGCCCAGTGCTCTTAACCACTTCCAGACCGTGTTACGTATTATCACTGCGGCAGAGTGGCTCGATAATAAATTTATAAACATGCTCCCCGAGTGCGGCCGCGGGTCGTGTGGACTCGATACCCGCCAGAAACCCGTGATCGCCTGTTAGGAAGAACTGGGAACCACCAATGTAAACACGGCGGTTCCCCATTCTGTCAGGCAGCATGACAATGATCTACTGATCCCTGTGATCGCGATCAGATATGTCATGCCCCTGCCAGCCCAGCCCCCATACAGTTAGAACACACATAGGGAACACAGTTAACCCCTAGATCGCCCCCTACAGGTTAACCCCCCTGCCAATGACATTTATACAGTAATCAGTGGCTATTTTTAGCTCTGATCGCTGTATAAATGTCATTGGTCCCAAAAAAGTGTCAAAAATGTCTGATATGTCCACCGCAATATCGCAGTCCCGATAAAAATCACAGATCGCTGCCATTACTAGTATTAAAAAAAAAAAAGAGAAAAATAGTAAAAACGGCATAATGAATTTTCATGGTTTGTAAACGCGGCGACTTTTGCACAAACCAATCAATATATGCCGATTGGGATTTCTATTACCACAGATATGTAGACGAATATATATCGGCCAAAACTGATGAATACATTTGTTTTTTTATTATTGTTTTTTTGGATATGTATTATAGCAAAAAGTAAAAAATATTGGTTTGGTTTTTTTTTTTTAATTGTCGCTCTTTTTATGTTTATAAAAAAAAAAAGATGTCAATTTCGTTTGGGTACAATGTCGCACGACTGCGCAATTGTCGGTTAAAGCAACACAGTGCCGAATCGCAAAAAGTGCTCTGGTCAGGAAGGGGGTAAATCCTCCAGGGTTAAAGGATTTTTTTTTTTTTTTTTATTTCAGTTTAGTGTAAATATGGGATCAGAGGTCTTTTTGACCCCAAATTTCACATTTAAGAGGTCCTGTCATGCTTTTTTTCTATTACAAGGAATGTTAACATTGCTTGTAATAGGAATAAAAGTGACCCAATTTTTTTTAAAAAAAGGACAGTGCAAAAATAAAAAGTAAAATAAATAAAAAAAAAAATTGAAAGCACCCCATCCAGTCGAGCTCGCGCGCAGAAGCGAACGCATACATAATTCCCGCTCGCGTATGAACACTGTGTTCAAATTACACATGTGAGAGGTCATTAGAGCGATAGCAATAATTCTAGCACTAGACCTCCTCTGTAACTCAAAACTGGTAACCTGTAGAAATTTTTAAACGTCACCGGAGATTAAGTGCCAAAGTCTGTCGCCATTCCACGAGCCGGTGCAATTTTTAAGCATAACATGTTGGGTATCAATTTACTCGGCGTAACGTTATCTTTCACAATATAAAAAATAATTGGGCTAACTTAACTGTTTTCAAAAAAGTTAATTTTTTTCCAAAATAATTGCGCTTGTAAGACCGCTGTTCAAATATGGTGTGACATAAAGTATTGCAACGACCGCCATTTTATTCTTTGGGTGTTTGAAAAAATATATATATAATGTTTGGGGGTTATGTAATTTACCAGCAAAAATAAAAAACTGATTTTATCTTGTAAACCCCAAATCTCATAAAGAGGCTCGGTCCTTAAGTGACAGCCACAATTTGTTGTGGTGTTCCATGTAATGCAATAAACCAAACTGCACTCTAAAAACAAATTCAGAAAGCAGGAATATATATAATGCATCTGTGTAATAATAAAATACTGATTTTGTTTAACGTCTACACTGTAAACCTTTTTATCACATTTGATGCCTTGGCACTTTTACTGTATATGACATAGAATTTCCTATTCAATGAACAAAGAAATGCTCCTATTTGTCACTTAACGTAATAATTCTTGACTGGCGCACTATGAAAATGTGCATAGCTGTGTTTTATTCAACAAGAGCCCTATAAAGAGCAATTGGCGCTCTGAGAACACCGGAAACTTTCAGGCGTAATGCCTTGGTTGTGAATGTTCAAGCTAAGCTTCATATGAGATGTGATTTAACTACAGAATAAGTCACACTGATTGACTCCTGAGGGTATGCCAAATGTGCAGGGTCTGCTGCTGTTTTATCTTCTTTCTTGTCTTCTTTCCAGGATATCTTGTGCGGTACTGGGCATCGATTCTGGCCACTTCCAAAGCACAGCAGCTCCTCTTCCGCATCATCGATTACCTGCTTTTACCACATGCTTTGTTCCAACAAGATAAGAGTTTGCCGGCAGCTATGCTGTCTGCTGTAAAGGAGAGCCTGCCTCTCTTTCTCCAGGTACAGGTTTGAAACATGCTGGGGCAGTGTAGCAGAATGTGTGTCCCACAGTGACTGCTGAAAACGTCTCCTTATTTTGGGGAATGCACAGTGTACTCCAGCGTCTGAAGTGTACTGCCTGCGTATTTCTTGTTTATATTTGTTTAGCTACTAATGCTTAAAGAATATATTTATTTGTGATAAAACCGCAGTATAGGTGTTGCCATCATTTTCATTAAAATATGTTTTGGTTTTTAATTAGAGACCATATACTGTATATATAGGTATGATTACAGACGAGAACATTGGTAAGAGAGTGCAGCAAATGCAGTTGCTCACAGTACTCAAGGACTAATTCAGTCAGCTCTTGGGATTGCAACCTTGATACAGAGCAATATGTGAGGGACCTTTATAGCAGAACATCCCAACACTTTAGCATTTTTAAAAGTGCTGTGACATCCTTTTGGGACCTCCGTCAGCCATGTTTTAACATCTTTAAAATTACTCCTGCAGCGACAGATCACTTCAAAAGTAACCTTTCAAGTGGTTGTTACCTTTAAACAGACATTTACTGCCAGCCCCTCTATTTTATCAAGGCATAACACACTCTGTAAGTGTTTTTTTTTTTTTTTAAGATATATTCAGGCCGGTCACATGACTCCCGGCCGCTCTCCTACTCCGATCCAGGGCTATAGTGGGAGGGGCCAAGATCTCCCTCTAACTTTAGCCAGGGAGGTCACATGACTTGCTCAGCCCCTCCCACTGTAGCCTTGGATCGGAGTAGGAGAGCTGGGAGCCACATTACATGCCTGAATATAGCTGAAAAAAGGGCATTTAATTTTAAATAACATAAGTGTGTTATGTCTTGATAAAACAGAGGGGCTGGCAATGATGATGTTTAAACTTCTTTTCTACTAATAACGGCAGGAGGTTGTGGGGGGGGGGGAGGGGGGGGCGGAGACAGCCCACACAGACACATGGAGCTGACAGGCAGAGGTGGGGGGGGGGGAGCAGAGCTGCGGATGACGGAGGCACGTGAACTGACCACGGTAATTAGGGCTCAGTAGCCATGATTATCGTGGTCAGCACACAGAGGTGGACACAGGAACTGGCAGGATCGGCCAGGTTTTTTACAGCTTAGAGAGAGGGGCATGTTAGACCGCACAAGCACTGTGCTGTTTAACGTGCTATAAGGGACCAGGATCTCATTTTTTTTATTTTTTTTAATTATTTATTTATTTTTATTTTTTTATTTTGGTTACAAACACTTTAACAGTGAGCAATAGGATGTTATGTATTAAAAGTGGTCCAGTTTCCTCCCACATTCCAAAGACATGCTGGTAGATTAGGCTCTAGTATGTGTATGTATGAATGTGAGTTAAGCCTAGTACACACTGGCTGAATATTGACTGGTTCGACCCGTTTGTATAGCAGCCAGTCCGGCTTCTTTTGCAGGCTCACCAAAAAAGGTCTGCCGACCACCTCCCAATCAGCGCTCTCAGTGCTGACTGGTTTGTTCTGGAAGGGGGGCGGCACCCCCCTGTCAGAACACAATAGCACAGCAGGTGAGGGTGTGGTTCAACATCAGATTGTTAGTACAGTGGCTCCGACCTGAGCTGTCAGTTTTTTTTCTTTCACCCCGCCGCTGGGTTGAATAAAAAAAAACTGGTGGTGTGTACTAGGCTTTAGGGACCTTAGATTGTAAGCTCATTGAGGGCAGAGACTGATTTGAATGTACAATGTGTATGTAAAGTGCTGCATGAATTGACAGCTATAAAAATACTTGTAATAAATGCATCTTTTGTTGCAGAGGTGCTTGATGAGGGGTGTTTAAACTTTCATCCCATTAGTCTTCGGGTCACAACAAAAAATCTGTTTCTCTGGATGGAATTTGCTTTTACTGCATGAGCATCAAATATTCACAATCTTTGTCACCATCTGTCCACATTAGAAGCTATGGTGGCTTCAGAACTGCAAAACATCAGTGTACCCTTGACTGAGTCAGAATAGGGCCTTTATTAGGTAGGCACCGTTCCCCTGTGCCTGTGATATATAACATATATATACTTATCTGTATAAATAACACAGCTTCTTCCTACAATCAGCTGTCCCTTTTCCTCTCCCCAGCCAGAGTTCCTGAGGGTGGTCCCGAGCACTGCTGCTGACCTCAGCTGGAGACACAGCCCTGTGTATAAATCCGGTGTGTTATTTGTATAGAAAAGAATATTTGATACAACACGGACACAGTGGAATTTCTTGTTCTAATACAGAGGGCATAGGAGCTTTTAGAGTTCATTATGAGAGCACAGAGGGGAAGCTATGTAGTGACAGGGAGAGGGGAGGAGGGGGAGCTGAAAGCAGGCACAGGTGAGATGGGAGTGACACAGACTGCACAGACTATGGGCTCTCAGAATCAACTATATGATAAGGAGAGTCAGGAGCTGTCATTATGATACAGATATTCCAGGGCAGGGGTAAGCAATTAGCGAACCTCCAGCTGTTGCAAAACTACAAGTCCCATCATGCCTCTGCCTCTGGGTGTCATGCTTGTGGCTGTCAGAGTCTTGCTATGCCTCATGGGACTTGTAGTTCTGCAACATCTGGAGGTCCGCTAATTGCATATCCCTGTTCTAGGGGATACAGAGGGATAATTTAAAAAGCAAAAGCACCATGCTGCTAATTGCACATTAAAGAGACAGGAGCAGCATTTTGTTTTTGGGTTAACAAACGCTTTAAGGAAGTCTAAACCCAATCACAAAAATGTCATAAAAGTTTTAACATGGTAATGCAATTTTAAAAATAGATTTCGATTTTTTTCAAATGCGCAGCTTTCATTAAAATCATACCTGGTAATTCTATGATGAAGGACCTTGTTCATACACTTTATGGGGTAACAACTGTCTCCCAGTTCTGCATTAACACCCTGTTACACTCCTGAAGGAGACTGCAAGTGGATGTGCCTACACAAATGGCCAAGAATGGTGTGCAAATTTCGATATCTGGAAGCCAGCCCTGAGCAATGGTCTGCAGCCAACACTGGAGTGTATTTAGACATGCTGTGGCTGACAGAGGCTAAAGGAAATCTGCAGCATTGCGATGCAAAAAGGGTGATTGATTTTTTTTTTTTTTTAATAAAAAATGGTTTAATAAATAGAAAGGAATTTATAAAAATTGAAGCAGCTGTGCATGACAACCTATCAACTTCACTATTTCATTTTCAAAGTTTAACTGAACAAGCTGAAGATAGAAGCTAATTGGTTGCCATGTATACTTGCTCAATATTCTGGCTGCTCCAGTTTTTTGATAACTTTCCCACATAGTGCTTTAGCAAACTAAATGTCACCCAGCTATGGTTCAGATCTACTTTAGAATGGTGATATGGGTATGCAATTTTATAGGTATGACTTTCCAAATATTTGAACACCTATGGTCCTGCAGCTTGGCTTTTTAGCAGAAATAATCACAAAAACTTGTGAATGCAGAAAAATATAATTGTGTTTTGAGACACCAGCCTGCTCAGCTTGGTCATGTTTGCTTAAACATAACATAAGAATAAAATATACAAATTATAAATCCTATACTTTTTTTTTTTTTTTTTTTTCTTCTTTCTTTCATTTTAGGGTCTGTCCATCATATCTCGTCAATCTCAAGTACAAACTTCCTATGTAAAACAGCAGCTAAAAACTATTATTGAGCAATATTTTGGGAGATTTTTACCCAGTGCTCCTAATGCCCCAACTGCTGGAAGCCACCCTATACTTTTAGCCCTGTGTGATTCTGTTCAGAGCCCACATACTGCCAACCTTAGAAAAACTGTAATGCAAGTCGTAAAGTAAGTACAGTAAAATTTTGGTTTGAGAGTAACTTGGCTTGAAAGCGTTTTGCAAGAAAACAACATTTTTTTTAATACTTTTTGACTTGATATACAAGCAATGTCTTGATGTACAAGTAGTGTCATGTCCCAACTGAGTATAAAAGAGAAGAGAGGCGCATCTAAGTGTAGCAATATGGTTACATTAAATGAAGGTACAACATTTAGTAACTCACATGGCTGATGATTAATTATATTGCTACACTTAGAGGCGCCTCTCTTCTCTTTTATACTCTGTAGCTCCTGCTGGATTTTGTATCAAATTCCCTTGTGGAGGCTGCCATTTGTGGATGAACATTTTATGGTTCCACAACAAACAATCAGAATGCTATAATCTTTTATATGGACTATAAACTGAAAGACCTATGAATAAATGGTTGTGGAATGAATCATCTGAGTTTCCATTATTTCTTATGGGGAAATTTGCTTTGATACACAAGTGCTTTGGATTACAAGCATGGTTCAGGAATGAATTATGCTCGCAATCCAAGGTTTTACTGTATATTCTGTCACTTTTGTATTCCAACTCTAAGGCTCGGTTCACGCTAACGCGAACTGAAAGTTGCGCGACTTACGGTGCAACTTTGCCAGGCGACTTCCTGGCCATTTTTTGTTGGCGACTTGAGTACTACTTCATAAGTCTTTGAAGTGACTCTTGGGAAATGCCTAGGTAATTTTCCTGCAATGTTGGATCCAAATCACACCAATATAGATGAGGATCCGACTTCCATTAAAATAAATGGGCACAAGTCAGATAGCAGTCATCTGGAAGTAGTACTCCTTTTCTAAAGTCAAAGACTTCAGTAGTGCTAATTAAGACAGCTGTCATTGACTAACATGGGATTTCACATGTCACGCGACTTGGGGTATCACAAGTAGGATCCCAAGTCGCAGCAGTGTGAACCGAGCCTAAAACTTAGAATATGTATCACTTTCTAGTAGAAATCCTAGTAACAAAATTGTATTTGTTTTAAAATTCTTGTGATCTATTATTTACAGTCACAATCACTTGCAGTTTAAAGGCCAAGCCCCGCCTCCTCGGCTAGCTTCAGTTGTATCTTTCATCGTTGACGTTTTTCAGCGTAGTAAGACTGTTGAAGTCTCAGATGCTGAGGTTCTTCTTCCTGCTATCTTGAAGTGCATGATACTGGTCAATGAGCCTATGGGTAAGTCATTTAGGAATTCTTTATTGTAGCAGTATCAAATTATATTAATGGCCACTTCAAGAATAATAAAGTAAACGTGCACTACTGTCATGTCACCAGTATTAAATCTGAAGTTTAGCAATTTCTTTTGCCCTAAAGCTTTAGTGACATCACTTATGTGTAATTAAGTTTGTTCCGCACCGTGCAGGCTGCTGGATCCTGGGGAAATCTTTGCTAGTGGACTGCCTTATCCTCTTCCTGTGGCTGAAATTTTGGTGGGCAGGGAGTTAAATAGCTTTGGGCTGCTGTTGGAAAAAAAAAAAAGTACCCAATGAAGACCCATCTGCCCCTCCTTCCTCCTCCGCCATTGAGAAGAGTTCTTTCATTGCTTTCAGTAACACTATCTGAATTTAGGCAGAGTTTGATGAGTCACAGGATTCTCTCCCCTATTCATTGATCACATTACAGGGAATGAACCTTCTCAATGGAAGAGGTGGCATTCCTTGTTGGGAACTTTTCCACAGCAGCTTTGCCTGGAGCCTGCATGTCTGAAATTCAGCCTCAAGAAGAGTATGGGACAGTCGCTCAGTGAAGATTTTTCAAGGATCTAGCTGCCTGCGTGATGTAAAACATCTTCATTACAGGTTAGTCATGACATTAAAGCTGTGAAACAATAAAAATAATTGCTAAACTTCACCCCCCCTTTGAGTGCCTTGGTGTACTCTGATAATGCAGATTTACCTGTTTGTACTATAAAGTTGGTGCCTTGGCATACCAGCTCTCCAGGGAGCCAGGAGTGGATGGGGCAGAGGCACATATTTGCAAACTGGGGTTCTCTGGGGCCTCTCCAATCTTGAGATATTTGCAAATATTTGCCTCCATTTCTTCTACATTTCTGGTTTAGCCTGTAAATGTAATAACAGGCTTTGCATTAAATATAACAAAGTGCGATTGGAAAGCTATATCTGAAGAATATTGGTTGCCATATTTTTCCACAAATTGGACATGCACACATTAGTGCCAATGTGAATTCACTCAGTTACCTAAACTATGTATAACATGTTATATCTACACAAACAAGCATCTATCAGGAGAAAAAGCAGCAATGTCACTTTTCTTGCGGTATGACCTCTTTAACACGGCCTGCACCTAATTCATGAAAACCTTGCGCCAGTTACAGTACAAGTACTAACACTTACACTAGATCCATGTAGTTCTTACTACCACCACTTTTAGAATATGTCACACTGCAAACTTCAGTAATTCTTTTAGAATATGTCACAGCCAGATAAGCAAACTGACAGTAATTAAGAGCAACTTAAAGTTGGCGTACTCTGTGGGTTATAGTTGAATGTGTTTAACATTTACTTCATTGGTTGCTAGGTGCTGGGACCAAGGCTGCCTGCATCCTAGCAACCAAGGAAACGTATTACACTTATAGTGGGCGAAGCCTGATGGGGACCTCAGATTGGTTACCCATCAAGCCTGTTGTGCTTGTGATTGAAGGTGGATGGCAATGGGTGGATTCTATAGCCCCTTAAAAAATCCAGTGAATAACCAGTTCTCTGCTTTATTTCAGTGAAGAAGCTTTCTACAAAAGCATTTCAGCATATTATTGAAGGCTGTCGGCAGGTTCCACAAGGGGAAACTGTATCTTATGTTGCAAGTATTTTAAGGTAAATCTGAGAATAAAGGTCTGGAAACAAAAGGACATTTTTTTTTCTTGAATTTTTGGTAATTATTTTTGTTGCCTAGTCATTGGTCACAGAATGGTGTTAGTAGTCAAACTGGTAATGTTAATTCATAAACCTTTGTATACACAGAGCAAGATTAGCCATTTATTAATCCTTATAGAATATTGTAAACTTACTGGACATTGGGTAATTCAGGGTACATACTCTATAGGTGGATGCGTTTTTCAAGTGCATGGTAAACTTCTATACGTGCAGTTATGAATGCTTCAAATTATTTTTTAATGACGTATTCCTACATGTTCTTTTTTTTTTTTTTTTTTTTTTTTTTTTTTTTTTTTTTTTTTTTTTTTAGCGGTTAGCTGTTTCAGTGGTACATACAGTTGCAATATTAGTGTTGCTGTGTATTTATATCAATATTTCTATGTGGTGCACAGGCCATTTCCAGCCTTTACACACAAAGTGTAACTAAAAGCTATTTTTTTTTTTTTTTTTACTAATTTTGGATAGAGGGGAGATGGATAGGAACACCTGCTGTTTTTATTGCTGTCTGTGCCCCCTTAGGGAGATTCCCCCTCCTGATTTGTCTTGTTTACCATTATCATTGAAAGTGAATGAAAATTCCAAATTTTGGGTTGTCCCCAGAAAAATAATAGAGGGGAATTCTTCCAATGGGGACACTAGTAATGGCAACTTGGGGGTCCTCATGAGATTCCCTTAATTTTCAGGGATTTCCCCTAACTTTCCGTTTTGGCTATGGGACAGGAAATTAAGGGAATTCTTCCCAATGGGACTAAGATGGCAAAAATAACACCTTACAGGGGTTATAACCCTCCCTTACTCTTTCCAAAATAAAAAAAATGCCTATACTTCTACTTCTTCTAAAAATATTTGTAGTGAGCTGCTGTATATCTATATAACTGTATTAACCAGTTTGCACTGAAATTGCAGTATTCTGTACCATATCATTACTTACAATGGCCAGACTAATGATGACTGTGGGCTTGAGGGAATATATCTTGTTTAATAGCATCATATGTAGTGGTGAAAATACTGATGTACTGTGAGGCATGTCATGCTAACAATCTGAAGGGCATTCTTTTGATGTAACTTACTATTACTTCACATGTAGGCAGTTTATTCAAGAACATTTGTGGATGTATGATCATCAGATATTTGGCATCTTGGAGACGATGTCTATTTTAGACCAGTCACTTGTTATAGACCTAATTCCTACAATATCTGAAAGCTTGAAGTCATCCGAGCATAAGCGTGGACTAGGAAGAAATGCAGCTTCTAGGTATGTTCTGTTACATAAAATGGACTCTGTGCTGCATGTAAATGCCCTTCATAACCTTTTATGCATGTTCTAAAAGCTTCGCCTCCCCCCTTATAAAATTCCTGTAGTAGCTCAGTGTGCAGCAACCTGATGTCAAATGCTTGTAGAGTGGCGGTTTACTAAAGATGGATTTTCATAGCCTCTTTTGAATTTTAATGAGTTATATTAAGCCTGTACCCGATGGTGTTAGATCTGGTAATAGTATTAGGCCTGTACCCAGGTGTTGCAGAAATGAATAAAAGGCAAACCTTACCTGGAGAGAATGCTACTGCCTCCCCCCCCCCCCCCCCCCCCACAGCAGTTCATGTAGAGCCATAAGCCTAGACTTTAGATCTCCCTTGCAAAAGTGATATGACCAAAACGTAGGTCTGCTTTAAAAGACCCTTCTCTTTGGTGCTAAAAAAATGTGCAGCTGTGTTTTGGTTATTGTGAATCATTTTAGAGATACTGTGTTAAAAGGCAGGTTTTAGTGTGTATTACTCTTCCGTTCACTGACAGACGCAGCCTTCTTATGACACATGGGGTTATGCTCATCTCACTAGGAGTAGACTAGGCAAAAACAAACAAAAGCATAGGCTGGCCCCTCCCAGGGGGCTGTCCTCACCTTAGCATATAATCCCCCTGCTCTGCATCGCACATCAGTTTTTAATTGCCTAGTGCAAGGAGTAGACCTGGTTCCCTATGGGATCTGCGGTCTCCTGAAGAGTTTTTCTGATGAAGACTGCTATCAAGAAGCCGGCTGGTGGTATAGAGGATATCTCGAATCCAAAACTTTCCCCAGTCCGGCCGACACTATGCGAGCTACCATTAGTGGGGGCCCGCCACATAGCGCCTGTTCCGTGCAGGTGGCCAGTGGCTAAAACCCACTAGAGCCCAGTGAGGGTCCGCCTGTCCAGAGGCCTGGCCAGCAGCATGCCTCTCTATGGGGAGATAAGTCTGCTCCGGGTGGCTACCCGCTGTGCCCGTCGGATTGGTGAGTGGACCCCTCTTCCGCCCCAGGGCGCAGAGAGCGGGCACCTGAGCAGCTTCTGAGGTAGCCGACCGGTGGGGGGTCCGTTAGTTGGGACACACGGGGTGGTACCCGTTTGAGGATTACCTACCGTCCCCCCCGCAGTACCACACCTTGCACTGACTGTTCGGAGCATTGCGTTAAGCGGTTCGCCGCCATTAGGTGTGGATCACCGTGCCTTGCACTGACCGTTCAGAGCACTGCGTTAAGCGGTCCGCTGCCATTCGGTGGATCACCGCTCGTTCGCCGCCGACCGCGCCATTATTCCTGTTAAGCTCTGCTTGTAGTGAATGGCAGCTTCCGTTTGTTTGGTAACCATGTGGTTTTCAGCCTGTCCTTTGGCGGCCCCAGTGGTTGTTTTTGGTACTACACACGTGTCATAGGAAGTGTGTTTAAAGACCAAAGGGATACTTCCGGTTTCACTTCGACAACGTGGCTAACGCTCGGATGCAGGCTCTTGGAGTGCAGTGGGCTGTTTGGCATTTGCTCATTCCAGTCACAGTGCTGAGGCATCGTAAACAGCAAGTATAGCTGGCTCTCCCTGGGTGCTGGTAGCGGTGGGTGCAATCCTCCCGGGTCTCCCTGGCTGATTGGTGTGGTAGAGGTGGTGGTCACACAGTGGCGGTGCCAGAAGGCTGGGATGTCAGAGGCCGGCAATGCTATGGCAGGGGTACCTGCGGATCAACAATCCACTCCAGGAACCTTGGTGTCCTTGGAACAGCTGAGGGCGGTATTTGGGGAATTCTTTCCCCAGGCGGGGGACCCAGTTCTGGGGAGCCCCAAGAAACGCCCACCCCCCCCCCCCCAGTCCTCAGGGGAGGATTCGGATCCAGAAAGCACCTCGGTGGTCACACCTGTGGTCCTATCCGAGGGTGAACTGCCCTCAGACGGCGAAGGTGATCAGGAGGCTCCCTTTTCGCGTGATAAAGCGATAGTGGCCGCTCTGATCGCTGATATCCGTGACTCCATGCGGCTTGACCAAGCCGGGGAGTCTCATGAGTCCGCATATGTTTGTGGACCACTTAAACCCCCTAGGTCCCCTAGGGCTTACCCTTATGATCAGGTGTTTGAACAGGCGGTGTTCAAGGAATGGCTACGGCCACCAAATTCCTTTGCCTTTCCTAAGAGCTTTGCTGTTCGCTACCCCTTTGAGGATAGCTTTACTAAGAGATGGGCTTCCCCAACGGTGGACCCCCCAGTGGCCCGTCTGCATAAGGCATTCCCTTGGAGGGGTCGCCGTCTTTTAGGGAGGCGGCTGATCGCCGCACGGAGGCAGTGTCTAAAGCACTCTTCTTGTTGGCTGGGTCAGGCATGCGGCCTGCGCTAGCGACTGCGATGGCGGCACAATCTCTTCAAGAGCATGCTGCCACACTGCACACTGGTTTAACTTGTGAGTGTGCACAGGCTGAGGCGCAGCGGGCATAACATTTGGAAGAGGGTCTCCACTACATATGCCATGCTGCCTTGGACCTTCTTCCCATATTGTCAAAAATGTCTGTTTTTGCAATTGTTATCAGACGGGTGCTGTGGCTCCGCTTTTGGTCGGGTGACCAGGCTTCAAAGAAAGCTCTTGCAGATCTTCCCTTTCAGGGAGGGCGTCTGTTTGGCCCACAGTTGAATGAAATCATTAAGGATTTCACGGTGGGGAAGAGTACTTTCCTTCCAGAGCCGAAGCGGCGGGATGTTCGTCGTAGGCAGGGCCCTGTTTCTTCAGGTCAGAAGAAGTTTATTTCGGACGCCCGGCTCAGCGGGTAAGGGCTTCAAGTCCGGTAAGGCTGCCGCTGGGCACAGTAAAAAGTCTTGGCAGCCTAGGTCCGAAAAAGCGACGGATAAATCAACCTCCGCATGATGGGTTGCCCCCGCCCGACTTACGGGTGGGGGGGCGGTTGCTGGGGTTCGCAGACAGATGGACTGCCCGCATCACCGATCGGTGGGTACTGGAGGTGGTGTCCTCCGGGTACAGGATAGAATTCATCTCTCTGCCCCCAGAAAGGTTCCTCCCTTCAAACTTGAGACTCCCTCAGGGGCGTCGGGTGGCGCTGCTAGGCGCCGTTCGGGCGCTAGCCGAACAGGGAGTGATTGTAAACTCCCTGTAAATGGGGGAAAGATTTTTCAGGTTTTACTCAAACCTCTTTGTGGTGCCCAAAAAGGGCGGTGTCAGGCCAGTTCTGGACCTGAAGGCATTAAACCACTTCGTAAAGATGAAGAGATTCAGGATGGAGTCCATCCGCTCGGTCGTGGCCGCCCTGCACCAAGGGGAATTCATGACGTCCCTGGATATCAGGGACGCGTATCTCCATGTTCCAGTTTGTCACAGTCACCAGCGTTTTCTACGCTTCGCAGTGGAGGATCTGCATTACCAGTTTGTGGCACTTCCCTTCGGGTTGGCCTCATCTCCCCGAGTGTTCACCAAGGTGGTGGCCCCTATGCTGGCGCTGCTGAGGCAGAGAGGTATTGCAGTAGTACCATACCTCGACGATTTACTCCTGAGAGCAGAGTCTGCTACAGCTCTGGAGAACGTGACCATTACGGTGTCCACGTTAGAGGAGTTCGATTGGCTAATCAACCTGCAGAAGTCATCATTGACTCCATCCTGCCGTCTGGAATACCTGGGTCTGATTCTGGGCACGGTTCAGGCAAGGGTGTTTTTACAACCGAGCAAGCTCCTGACACTTCAGGCGGCAGTGCGAACCCTGCTATCACGCCAGTGGTCCTCCTTACGGTTCTGTATGCGGGTGTTGGGGCTCATGGTGTCGACTTTCGAAGCGATACCTTACGCCCAGAGTCACACGCGGCTCTTGCAGAAGCGATTTTGTCGCAATGGGACAAATCTCCCCTATCCCTAGGCAGACTGATCAGGTTGGACCACCAGTCCCGAGGATCCTTGATTTGGTGGATTCGGGCTCCGGCCCTAAAGTTGGGGAAATGTTTTCTCCCCCTGAATTGGTCAATAGTAACGACGGATGCCAGCCTATTGGGCTGGGGAGAGGTCCTGGGTCAGTTCTCTGCCCAGGGTCGTTGGTCAGCACAGGAAGCTTGTCTTCCAATAAATGTACTGGAACTGAGAGCGATCAGACTTTGTCTGTCTGCGAGGCCTCCCTGTCCGGGTTCAGTCGGACAATGCCACGGCTGTGGCTTATGTGAACCATCAGGACGGAACAAGAAGCTCAGCAGCAGAGGCGGCTCTGATCCTTCGGTGGGCAGAACTTCACCTGCCAGCTCTCTCTGCGATCTACATCCCAGGCGTGGAAAGTTGGCAGGCGGACTTTCTCAGCCGCCGGACTCTGGATCAGGGGGAATGGTCCCTACATCCAGAAGTGTTCCGCCAGATTTGCCTCAAGTGGGGCACACCAGAGGTGGACCTCATGGCCTCCAGGTTCAATCACAAGGTACAGACCTTCGTGTGCAGAACAAAAGATCCGCTGGCGGTCGCCTCGGACGCTCTGGTTGCGCCCTGGGGTCGCTATCAGCTTTTGTACATCTTTCCTCCTCTAAAGCTTCTACAGCGGGTTCTGCGCAGGATAGAAGCAGAGGCAATCCCGACAATCCTGGTAGCACCGGATTGGCCTCGGCGCCCTTGGTACGCCGACGTAGTACGGATGGTGACAGATGTTCCGTGGCGTCTTCCACTTCGCAAAGACCTACTGTCTCGGGCCCATCTTGCACCCTGCTTTACCCTCGCTGGCTTTGACGGCTTGGCTATTGAGTCCTAGGTGTTGAGGGATAGGGGTGTCTCAGACTCTGTGATCCCTACTATGATTTGAGCATGTAAGGATACCTCACGTAAGATTTATCATAGGACCTGGAGGGCCTATATTACCTGGTGCGAGGCAGGGGGTTGGAACCCCCGCTCTTTTATATAGTGTCCAGAGTGCTGACTTTTTTGCACCAAGGACTGGACAAGAACCTGGAGTTAAGTACGCTTAAGGGTCAGATTTCGGCCCTGGCGGTTCTCTTTCAACGGCCCTTGGCGTCTCATTCATTGATCCGTACATTCGTACAGGGGGTACGTCATGTGGCTCCTCGGATACGGTCGCCTCTGGCACCGTGGGATTTGAATCTGGTGCTTTCTGTGCTGCAGAAACCACCATATGAAAAGATCAGGGATATTCCCTTGTGACTGCGCAGAAAGTGGTTTTTATGGTTGCTGTCACATCCGCTAGGCGGGTGTCTGAGTTAGCAGCGTTATCCTGCAAGTCACCTTACTTCTTCACAAGGACAAGGCGGTTTTGCGACCTTCCCCTTCGTTTCTTCCGAAGGTGGTTTCTTCTTTTCATTTAAATGACGATATTGTTCTTCCCTCATTGTGCCCGCACCCGTCACATCCCAAAGAAGTTGAACTGCATTCTTTGGATGTGGTGAGGGCTTTGCGGGTGTATTTATTTTCTACAGCTTCTTTTCGGAAGTCTGATTCTTTATTTGTGCTGACGGAAGGGTCGCGCAAAGGCATGGCGGCCTCGTCAGCTACCATTTCTCGTTGGATAAGGAGGACCGTGACTCATGCATATGAGATTCGGGGCAAGGTTCCCCCGTTTCCAGTCACGGCTCATTCCACCAGGGCAGTTAGTACTTCCTAGGCGTTTAGACACCAGGCCTCGGTGTCTCAGGTGTGCAAAGTGGCTACTTGGGCCTCAGTGCACACGTTTACGAAGTTTTACAAAATTGATGTTTCAGCATCTTCGGATGCTGCTTTCGGCCGCAAAGTATTACAAGCGGCAGTATAG
>BLSH010412485.1:161155-171246 GCA_018402905.1 Glandirana rugosa
CGTCCAAAATTGACTTATATATAAAGATCCGGTGCAGAGATGCTAGCCTGTAGCAGTAAAACTGCTATAGGGCGGATCTTAATTTGTTAAAAACAGGCATGATTCTGTGCTGGATATTACTGCATGGGCTCAGGAATACTACCCAAAAATCACTGTCTGTGAACACTGTTTGCTGTGAAATCCAAAAATACAAGATAAAGCTCTGTCATGCAAATAAGCCATATCTGTACATGATTAAGAAATGCACTGTCTTCTCTGGACCAAAGCTCATTCAATATGGTCTGTTGCAAAGTGTAAAACTGTTCTGTGGTCAGACTAGTTGAAATTTTGTTTTTTGTAACCATGGAGGCTGTGTTCTCTGGACTATAGAGGAGAGGGACCTTTCGGCTTATCAGTGCTCAGTTAAAACCTGCATTTCTGATGGTATTTGGGTGCATTAGTAGGTATGGAGTGGGCAGTTTGCACATCTGGAAAGGCACCATCCATGCCGGCAGATTATTTGTTTTAGAGCAGCATATTCTTCCATCCAGAAAATGTCTTTCAGGGAAGGCCTTGCATATTTCAGCAGGACAATGCTAAACGGCATACTGCATGTATGACAACAGCATGGCTTTGTAGTAGAAGAGCTTGGGTACTTAAATGGCCTGCCTGCAGTCCAGACCTTTCACTAACTGAAAATATTTGACACATCTCGAAATGCAAAATACAACAAAGGAGACCCAGGACTGTTGAGCAGTTAGAACCATATATCAGGCAAGAATGGGACAGCATTCCACTTCCAAAACTCCAGCAACTTTCTTCAGTTCCTAGATGTTTAGAGCGCTAGAAGAGGGGATGCTACACCGTAATAAACATGGCCCTGTCCCAACATTTTTGAGATGTGTTGCTGCCATCAATTTTAAATTACTTTTTTTTTTTTTTTTTTTTTTTCTTATGGTCCATTTTCTCAGTTTAACCACTTCCGCGTTATAGTCGAATGACGGCTACAGCATGGATCTACTTTGCCGGGAGGCAGTCAATAAACATCCTCCTGAGCATCCGCTATTCACGCGGGGACGCGCACCACGCGCTCTGTGATCAGAGTCTGAGACTCGGCTGATCACAGATCAGTGTAAGGGGTTGGTCCCAACCCCTTACCACATGATCAGCTCTCGGCTAATGACAGCTGATCCCATGTTGTAAATAAAAGATCAGTGATTTTTTTTTTCTTTTATTCCTCGTGCTGTCAGCGTGAGTGGAAAAAGAGCCGATCACTGGCTACTTTCAGAGGGACTTCTGTCTCTTGCACAGAGAGCCGCGAATGGCTCGTCTGTGCCACCTAGCAGTGCCCACAGTGCCACCTATCTTTGCCCATCAGTGCCACGGATTAGTGCTGCTTATCCGTATCACCTACCAGTGCCATTCATCAATTCCACCTTATCAGTGCCATTCATCAATGCCACATCAATGAAGGCGAAAAATTACCTGGTTTCAAAAATTTATAGCAAACTTTTTTTTTTTTCAAACTTTTCGGTCTTTTTTTTGTGTTTTTTTTTAGCAAAAAATAAAAACCCAGGGGTGATTAAATACCACCAAAAGAAAGCTCTATTTGTGGGGGAAAAATTATATAAATTTGGGTACACTGTTGCATGACCACGCAATTGTCATTCAAAGTGTGACAGCGCTCAAAGCTGAAAATTGGTCTGGGCAGGAGTGGGGTTTTAGTGCCCAGTAAGCAAGTGGTCAAACATTTGATATCTTTTCTATCTTCTGTCGTGAATAAAATTATGGCTTTGATATTTGCACATCATTGCATTCTGTTATTATGTGGTGCCCCCTACTTCTTGAAATTGGACTTGTAATTCCTGCAAGAGCCTGTAAGTCCTTAAAGAGGAATTTTGTTCTGGAAAAATATTGTAGCTGCTGACTTTTAATAAACATGCACATTCCAGTCCAGGGATCCAGCTCTATCCTCTGAGCCCCCATCTTGGATGTGGAAAGCCAGCTGTGACTTCCTGGTGCTTCACAGCCATCTTCCCACAGTTCATGTGTGAGTATCGCTGCATTCTCTCAATGGGACAGCAGTCACCTGGGACCTGTGATGTGAAGTCAAACTCCTGTTCACCAAGACGATCCGAACGTAAGGAGTGGGTACCAGTCAGAAATAGGTACTTGCTCCTAGAAAATAATAAAATCCAATAGTGGTGGGGGCGGAGCAGGAAAAGCGGAATAAAAATATTCATGCCAATATTTGGATAGCTTATCACAGCATACAGTAATTACTGCATTTATTATTACACAAAATGCACAGTGTCGTCTTTTAGAACGTTTCTGAGGTTGAATGTTGCCATCTGTTTTTTTTGTACTTGAGACATAACTTGATGAGTTTCTGCTTGTTCTGCAAGCAGTACCTAATCCAACTTTTAAACCATTTAATAACTGCCCCGAGTGAACAGTCCCAAAATACATGTATTATGATTGTCACTTTAGCCACATGATTGGGGGAAATTGTCTTCTGTTATAAAGCTTGCCCTAGCCAAATTAGACTGTAGGGTTGTTCAAGTAATGCCAGTCCTTACAATAAAATCGCATTTGTTTTATTGCTTCTGTCCCATGACAGACCAATGCTAAATTGTTTTTTGTCTTGAGAGGCAGAGCAATTCAGATACAGTTGGCATAGAATGCAGCCTACAGAAAAAGTTGACATTGGAAAATAGAAAATTAGCAAGCCATCATACACTATAACAACTCTACCCAGCATACCTAATGTTTTATTTTTTTGCTTTTGTCCTAAGACCTTTTTCTTAAAGTGTTACTAAACCCACAGCAGTAAAATCAGTCTGTATAGGCATTAAATCATGCTTGTACTCACTGTGAAACCTGAAGGGGGTCAATCATCTGCATTGTGTAAAAAGGCTGTTTGATCCTGCCTCCTCTGATCATCTCCTCCTTCCACTGACTCCAATATATATCCTTATATGTACAGAGCCAGGGGTCAGGCTGCATATGCTCAGTTTGGTGTGTATTGCTAGAGTTTTTTTGTTCTTGGTAGAGTGCATGTGATCTGCACAGGGCCAATCAGCACTGTCCAGACAGAGTCAGGTGTCCTGCATTCTCATACGAATCAGGACATTGTGTTACCATCCTTTTCTCCTAAGGGGGAATGTGCTTCACTCTTTGGATGTTCAGATAAACTCCAATAGCTCGAAGTCTGCAGCTTCATTTAGACAGTCTGATTTGCCGTTTTGTTGTGCCTGAGGATCCTCACACGGTTTAGGCTGCCTCTATTTCTTGGGGGATTCATCAGCTCATTTCTCTGGTCTGTGATCTCTAGGGCAAGGTTCCTCCTTTTTCCATTAGAAGCCCATTCCACCCAGAGTGTCAGTGCTTTTTGGGCTCTTCAACATCCACCTTCTGTTCCTATTTGTAGGCTGCTACCTGGTCTGGTCTTCAGTTCACATGTTTACCAAGTTAGCCATGTATAAATTGTACCTTATTAAACACTGTTCTTGGAATACATCATAGGACATGTATCCTTCCTCTTCTTTTGTTTGTGTTCCTTGTTGCTTGCTACCAAACTGAGGCTTAGCTGAGCTGTCAGGAGGTATGACTGGGCGGGCACATTTAGAATAGCGAATTAAATAAATCATTGATAACAAAGTGTTTTAAACAGGTTGTAAACTGGAGATAGAGGTAGCAGAGGAACTGGCTCGATTAAAGCTTAGTTAAGCAATGGGCCCTGATGGTATTCATCCCAGAGTTCTAAAAGAACTTCGAGATATAGTTGTTGGACCATTTACAGATCTTTTTAATCAAGCTCTTCCAGCGTGGATTTGATTTCAAACAAGTCTATTTAAATCGCCTCAATTTAAATAATAATTTTTAAAGAGCAACTGTCATCTCTGTCCCGCAGCGGCTCTTCCTTTGACCCACTGTTGACTCTCCGACATTCCCATTCACTTTAATGGGATGGCTGGTGATGTGGCAGTGACACAACAAGGTGAGGGACGTGGCAGCAGCAGGTGAGTGGATGCCCACTAACAGGTGCTGCCATGATGGATCTGAAATGACAGGTGCTCTTTAACCACTTCCTACCCGGCCACTGCTCATATACGGCCGGGTAGGCGATTCCTCCTTCTGACAGGACGTATATACACGTCATTCAGAAGGAGTGGGATCGCGCGGGCGCGTGCACGCGCAGCCCCGATGCGCGCGTGTCCCCCGGACATGCCGCATCTCAGATCGGCAGGTGGGCAGTGTGTACTGCCCTCCTGATGACATGATGGCTGTGTTCAATAACAGCCATCATGTCATGTAAAGTCAGGCTGGGGGGCGGCACAACAATGGAGATCGCGTGCCCGCGCAGCGGTGCGATCCCGATGTGCCTGTGTCCCCCAGAGACATGGCAACAAGCTACGTCAGGAGGGCTCTGTAATTGGCCCTCCTGATCACATGACGGCTGTGCCAATCACAGCCGTCATGTAAATG
Source organism: Glandirana rugosa (assembly GCA_018402905.1). Classification (NCBI taxonomy): domain Eukaryota; kingdom Metazoa; phylum Chordata; class Amphibia; order Anura; family Ranidae; genus Glandirana; species Glandirana rugosa. The sequence continues at coordinate 165,623 of BLSH010412485.1, forward strand.
TAAACACAGCTGTTGTGAGGGCTGTGAAATCTTCCTCTCCTCACACAGAGCCGTCAGTGAGGAGAGGAAGATCTGTGCGGGAGATCAGTGAGTTAGCTGTTTTTTGTCGATTGACCACTGATCGCCCAGCTAGTGCCCCCAAACATTTATTGTCACAGTGTCCCCAAACAACAAATGAACATCTGTTTGTGACACATCTGCCCATTCTCATCTGGCACATCTGCCCATCATCTGGCACATCTGCCCATCTGGCACATCAGCCCATCATCTGGCACATCTGGCAGTAATAATCTGCACATCATCTGATGCACATCTGCCCACATCTGCCAGTAAATATTCTGCCCATCATCTGGCGCACATCTGCCCATCTACCAATAATAATCTGCTCATCATCTGGCACATCTGCCCATCATATTCTGGCGCATCATCAATAAACATCTGGCCCATCATCTGGCACATCTGCCCATCTGGCACATCAGCCCATCATCTGGCAGTACTAATCTGCACATCATCTAACGCACATCTGCCCATCTAACGCACATCTGCCCATCTGCCAGTAAATATTCTGCCCATCTGGCGCACATCTGCCCATCTACCAATAATAATCTGATCATCTGGCACATCTGCCCATCATATTCTGGCGCATCATCAGTAAACATCTGGCCATCATCTGATACATTATCTGGCACATCTGCCTATCATCACCTGGCACATCTTTCAATAATAATCTGCCCATCATATTCTGGCACATATGGTGCACACCTGTCAGTAATCTGCCCACCATCATCTGGCACATCTGCCCATAATAATTTGCCACATCTGACACACATCTGTCCAAAATAATCCTCTACATCCCAGTGATCAACATCTCATCTGTCACATCTGCCAAATCTGTCTGTGAACATCTGCCACATCCCAGTGATCAACCTCTGTGCACATCCCCATGGCTAAAAGATTATATAGCGGTGAGGAGGCTCTCCGGATACTCCAGAGCATGTCGGATGAGAGTAGCGGGGAACTCTCTCCATCAGACTCTGATAGCGATTATGAGCCAGCAGAGAGCAGTGGCTCTGAAATGGAAACAGAGGAGGACAGAATTGTCACAAAGAGGCCCAGGCGATATGAGCAGCCATCCACCAGCAGCGCAATGAATATGGAGGCATCCACCAGCAGCGCAGCACTCCAGGATAGGCAGGCATCCATCAATAGTACTGCAAGTTGCCCTGCAAGCACAGAGGATTGGCCAGATATTACCAATGGGGCATCCCAACAACAAGGCAGGGCCCATGGTAGCCTCCCAGATGTTCTGCTATATCCTACATGGCTGCCCACAACTTCAGTGGAACCCGCAATTCCCCCTTTTACAGCCCAGGCAGGCCCTCAGTTTCAATCGGAAAATGATACCCCAATTTATTATTTTTATCTATTTTTTAGTGATGTTCTCCTAAATCAGATCGTGGAACAGTGTAATATGTATGCCAGCCAACACATAGCCAACAATCCAAATTCTTCATATGCCCGCCCTTTTGTTTGGAAACCCCTCACTGTGGAAGAGTTTAAAATGTTCCTTGGCCTAACCCTCAACATGGGGCTGACAAAAAAAAATGAACTTCATGCCTACTGGTCTACCCTTCCTATCCACCACATGCCAGTTTACTCCTCTTTGATGCCCAGAACCCGGTATGAGATGATAATGAGGTTTTTACATTTCAACAATAATGCCCAGTGCCTCCCTCGAAACCACCCCGATTATGACAAGTTATTCAAAATTCGGCCCCTAATAAATTTTTTTTACTCCAGCTTCAAGCAGATGTTTATCCCTGATAAAAATATTTGTGTAGATGAATCCCTAGTACACTTCACGGGAAGACTTGGCATAAAGCAATACCTCCCCAGTAAAAGAGCCAGACGTGGCGTCAAATTTTACAAGCTATGTGACTGGGCCACAGGCTACACCTACAATTTTAAAATTTATGAGGGAAAGGACAAACAGATAAACCCCCCTGGATGCCCTACCTATATGGGAACAAGCGGCAAAATTGTCTGGCAGCTGATCGAACCACTGCTTGGGAAGGGTTACCACCTATATGTGGACAATTTTTATACAAGTCTCCCACTTTTCCGCCATCTGTACCAAAAGAAGACTGTGGCCTGTGGAACAGCACGGACCAACCGCAAGGGCTTCCCGCAGAGACTAGTCAGCAAGATATTGAAGCAGGGGGAAATGGCCAGTATGCAGAATGAAGAGGTACTAGCCCTGAAGTGGAGAGACAAAAAAAGAGATGTCTATATCCTTTCCACAATTCATGATAACACCTTGGTGGAACTGCAGACAAGAAGAGGTCCCGTCCAGAAGCCAAAATGTATTCACGAATATAATCTTTTCATGGGAGGGGTGGATATGAACGACCAGCTGATGCAGCCCTACATGGCCACCAGAAGATCACTATTTTGGTACAAGAAAGTCTCCATTTATTTGATGCAACTAGCCATGTTCAATTCTTATGTTATTTTTTCTAAGTGTACCCAAAGTTCCCTAACCTACCTCAAATTTCATGAAGACGTCATTACAGCCCTTGTTTATCCCAATGGCCAACCTGCTGAACTAATTCGCTCTAATGCATTAGCCAGACTCCACGAAAGGCACTTTCCAGAAATCCTCCCTCCTACCCAAACAGGCCGCAAACCCCAAAAAAGATGTGTATGTTCAAGTAGAGGAATTCGCCGTGACACACGATTTTACTGTCCCCAATGTCCTGCCAGGCCTCTGTATTGGAGCATGCTACCGGAGCTATCACACTTCACTACGCTATTAGTAAATTGAAGATGATATTTTTCCTGTTTCCACTATCTGCTGTTTCTGTGTATGACCCGGACTGTTTATCGACTGTGAATTGAAGATATTTTTCCAGTTTTCACTATTTCTGTGTATGACCCGGACTGTTTATCGACTATGCCTCTGCCAACCATGTTTCTGCCTTCCACGTGAATTGACCTCGGCCTGTTAAATGACCATGCTTTTTGCCTGCCTCCTGAACTGATCATTTGCCCTGCCATTGTACAGCACAGGGGTCTCACATATGTGAGGGGGCTCCAGAATATATTTTCCGAGTGGGAAAAAAAACATTTTCTCCACTGTTTTGTTCTCTCGGATTAGGGTCTGGAGACTCGGAGGCTTCAAAGGTGAGTGGGTAGAAGCCTCTACCCCTATCCTCAGGTCTTGCCTTACTGAGGCCTGAAGCCTTATAGTGCTGCCTGCTGCCCACTAAACTGACCATGCCTCTGCCTGCCACCTGAACTGGCCATGCCTCTGCCTGCCACCTGAACTGGCCATGCCTCTGCCTGCCACCTGAACTGGCCATGCCTCTGCCTGCCACCTGAACTGGCCACGCCTCTGCCTGCCACCTAAACTGGCCATGTCTTTGCCTGCCACCTGAACTGGCCATGCCTCTGCCCGCTACCTGAACTGCCGGACCATGTTCTTGCCAGGACCAATACTTTGGCTTATCTCTGTCTGCTCCCTGGACAATTCCTGGACATTTCCTTTGGCTGTCTGGACCAATGCTTTGCCTGCTCTGGGACAGTATTTCTGTCTGCTAAAACCACAGGTAATCCTTTTTTTTTACCCTTTGCTCAGCAGAATGTATTTTGGGGTGTAATTCTTGGTGTGTACATGCTATGTGTTAGAAGCCTAAAGGTGCTATTTGCATTTTGGGCCTCTGTATGTGGCCAGGCTGTGGAAATGTCTCACACATGTGGTATCCCCATACTCAGGACGAGTAGCAGAATGTATTTTGGGGTGTTATTTTTGCTATGTATATGCTATGTGTTAGAAAGAGCTTATAAAAAAAATTGTTTTCATTTTCTTTCCACATTTTCCAAAGACTTGTGGAAAAAAAATTACATGTTCAAAAGACTCATTATGCCTTGTAGAGTATACATTGGGGTGTATTCTTTCCAAAATGGGGTCATTTTGGGGGTAATTCCGTTGTCCTGGTGCTCCAAGGCCTTAAAAAATGTGATAGGTACTCAGGAAATGAAATGTGTAATTTATGCTTTTAGAACGCCTGACAGTGTTACTTAGAAGTTGGGCCTCTGTATGTTGCCAGGCTGTGGAAAAGTCTCACACATGGGGTATCGCCATACTCAGGATGAGTAGCAGAATGTATTTTGGGGTGTAATTGCAAGTATGCCTATACCGTATGTGAGAAATAACTTGTAAATGTGACAATTTTGTGAAGAAAAAAAAATATATATATATATATATTTCTTAATTTTCCAAAGCATTGTGGGAAGAAAATTGCAACTTCAAAAAATTCACTATGCCTCTTACTAAATACCTCACTGTCCTCTTTCCAAAATGGGGTCATTTGGGGGGTATTTGTACTGTCTTGACATTTTAGGGCCTCAAGAAATGAGATAGGCCATCAGTGCCTCAGGATTGATCAATTTTCAATAATGCGTAGCATAGCTTGTAGACTCTAAATCTTTCACACAAACCAATTAACATACACTTATCAGGATTTTTTTAACAAAGACATGTAGCAGAATACATTTTGGCCTAAGTTTTTGATAAAATCAGATTTTATTGCATTTCTTTAAAAACAGAGTAGAATTTTTTTTTTTTCAAAATTTTCGCTCTTTTTTCGCTTAGATCGCAAAAAATAAAAAACTCAGTGGTAAATAAATACCACCAAAAGAAAGCTCTATTTGTGTGAAGAAAATGATAAAAATTTAATTTGGGTACAGTGTAGCATGACTGAGTAATTGTCATTCAAAATGCAAGAGCACTGAAAGCTAAAAATTGGTCTGGGAAGGAAGGGGATGAAAGTGCCCAGTATTGAGGTGGTTAAATGTAAAGACTTCTTCTTGCTGGTAGTTAGAATCTTTAATATTTGCAGACAAAATGAATTTTTCCTATTTAGAATAATAAGCTATCAGGTTAGTAAAACATCGATATCAGAACCGTTTCAATCATACAGTTTGTAGTGTACATAGAATTGCAAAACAATGGGATAAAGGAATATTCCTGAACTTTGTTTTATCTCATGGTTACTATGAAATTGTGTGAATGCATTAATGCAGTGCATATTATCTATTCATTGAATGAGTTTACCAAAAATGTAAATATTGCAGAATATTCAGCCTCATGCTACATAACTAAGCTCCATTTCATGCTGAATAAACTAAATTATTAATGTATCTTAACCACTTCAGCCCCGGAAGGATTTCCAGCTTTAGGACTGGAGCCCTTTTTGCGATTCGGCGCTGCGTCGCTTTAACTGACAATTGCGCGGTCGTGCAACGTTGTACCCAAACGAAATTTGCGTCCTTTTTTTCCCACAAATAGAGCTTTCTTTTGGTGGTATTTGATCACCTCTGCGTCATTTCTGATCGCCGCTATAAACAAAAGAAGAGCGACAATTTTGCAAAAAAAAAAAAATTTCTTACTTTTTGCTAAAATACAAATCCAAAAAAAATATATAAAAAAACATTTTTTTCACCGTTTTTGGCTGATTTATATTCTTCCTCATATTTGCGATAAAAAAAATCGCAATCGGCGTTTATTGATTGGTTTGAGCAAAAGTGGTCGCGTTTACGGATGATAATTCATTTTTGGGGTT
>BLSH010412485.1:172786-185007 GCA_018402905.1 Glandirana rugosa
GTATAGTCACAGGACACTGATATGCAGCACTGACGGACACTGATATGCAGCACTGACGGACACTGATATGCAGCACTGACGGACACTGATATGCAGCACTGACGGACACTGATATGCGGCACTGACGGACACTCATAGGCGGCACTGGGCACTGATAGGTGGGCACTAGTAGGTGGCACTGGTGGGCACTGATATGTGGCACTGGTATGCACTGATAGGGGCACTGGTACACACTGATAGGGGCACTGGTGGGCATATGTACTGAAAGGGGCCCATTCCCTGGTGGTCTAGGGTGGCATCTGAAGGTGGCACTGAGTGCCATTCATATTGGGCACTATACCCCTTACCTGGTGGTCTAGGATGGTCTCCCTGCTGGTCCAGATCGGCTCCCTGGTGGTCTCTGGTCTGCTCCCTGGTGGTCCTGGGTAGGCACATTGCTGGTGGTCCCTGGGCAGGCTCCCTGGTGGTCTAGTGTGGCGATCTGATGGGGGGCTGTGCTGATAAATCATCAGCACAAACCCTCCCTGTCAGGAGAGCAGCCGATCGGCTTTCCTCTACTCGGGTCTGCAGACCCGAGTACAGGAAAAGCCGATAAAACGGCTTTCCTGTGTTACACTGCGACCAGCCGTGATTGGTCAGCGTGGATGGAAGCACTTTACCAAGATCGGTATTGCGGGGGGGTCAGACTGACCTCCCACACCACCGATCGCCGCAATGCGTGCCCCCACGGGCGCGCGGCGGCTTGTTATCCTGACGACGTCATATGACGCCCAGTCAGGATAACTGAACAACTTCCCGACCGTCATTCTGCATACGGCGGTCGGGAAGTGGTTAAAAAAAAAAAATCCATTTTTATCCACCCTAACCTCTTCTAACAGGATAAGTTCCCCATGATTGGCTGATGGCTAATATTGTACCTATCCACAAGAAGGGCAGCAAGGTAGGTAGAAGCTGGCAATTACAGACCAGTGAGTTTAATATCAATTGTAGTCAAGGTAATGGAATCACTCCTGAAATGGATCATTGATTACCTAAAAATACACAGCTTGCTGGACCCAAAGCAGCATGGCTTTACTGAGGGTAGATCGTGCCAGACAAATCTGATTGAATTTGACTATATTACCAGTGTTTTGGACCAGGGTGGTGCTGTGGACATTGCGTATCTTGATTTCAGCAAGGCATTTGACACAGTTCCACATAATGATATAATACAAAAGTTGTACAAGCTAGGACTTGACACTTGGGCGGTTCAGTGGATATGCAGTTGACTAAAGAATAGATCCCAGAGTGTGGTTGTAAATGGGGTTCACACAGAACAGAGACCAGTCACTAGTGGGGTACCACAAGGCTCTGTACTGGGTCCTATTTAACCTATATGTAAGTGATATAACTAAAGGTTTGTTGGGCAAGGTATGTCTCTTTGCTGATGATACAAAGGTATGTAATAAGGTTGATATCTCATTGCTGGAAATCTGGTCAAAGCAGTGGAGACTTCAGTTCAATATTTCTAAACGTAAAATAATGCACCTAGGGAATAAGAATACCCTTAGGCTGTATTCACTCCTGAGCGACATGTTTTTGGGCGTTTTTGTAGCGCGACATCGGGCGTTTGCAAACGCATATGTCGCGCTAATACGCACGCTTGATGCTTTTCCGTTGCTTCTATGGCAATAGAAAAGTATCAGAAACGCAGGAATATGCCCGTATCGCGTGACAAAAATATCTTCGGGAGTAGTTTGAGCGTAGGGAGTTTGGCTTCAGGCATTTTTGAGTGGAGATGTGAACATCTCCATAGAGAATCATTGATTTTTTTTCCCCTCCAGCATTTTGTGGCTTCATGCTTCAGGCATATTTCAGCTACAAAACGCTCAGGTGTGAATGGGCCCTTACAGAGTACAACTTTGGGGGTTCAGTGTTAGCCAGCACTACAGAATAAAAAGATTTGGGGGTGCATATTTCAGATGATTGCAAAATGAGCAAACAGTGTGACCAGGCAGTGAGAAAAGCAAATAGAATTCTGGGATGTATCAGTAGAGGGATCACCAGCAGGAGAAAGGAGGTTCTGATTCATCTATATAGATCTTTAGTGAGACCTTACTTAGAATACTGTGTCCAGTTCTGGAGACCTCACTTACAAAAAGATATTGAAAAGATAGAATGAGTTCAGAGACGGGTATCAAAAATGGTGAAAGGTCTGGGGAATAAATCATATCAAGAGCGATTCAGGAACTTAATGTTCAGTCTGGAGGAAAGAAGGAAAATGGGGAACATGATTGAAACCTTTAAATACATCAAGGGGGTGAAAAAGGTTCAGGAGGGCAGTCTTTTCAATATGAAACCAAAATCAAGAACATGGGGACATGACCTTAAACTAGCAGGAGGGAAGTTCAAAACTAATATTAGAAAGTATTTTCTCTTTCGTTCATTGACAGACGCAGCATCTTATTCATGACGTGGGGTTATCCACCTTTCACTAGGAGTGGACTAGGCAAAATGTAGTTCAGCTAAAAGCAGACAAAGCCCCTCCCAGGGGGCAGTCCTCACTTGTTATAACCCCTCCGCCCTGCTAAGCAACTCAGTTTTTTCTGCCTAGTGCAAGGAGTAGGACATGGCTCCCTGCTGGGATCTGCGGTTCCCCGTTTTTTTCCTTTTTTTTTTTTTCAAGACTTCTGATGAAGAATGCAAACAAGCAGCCGGCTGGGTGACATGCTGGATATCCTAGATCCAGGAAGTCTCCCCAGCACAGCCAACGGACACGAGCCGACCCTTAGCTGCATGCCGGGTCAGCTGTGTCGGGCCCTGTTCCGTGCGGGGCGGCTGGTGGGTTAAACATCCCGCCAGCGCACCTAGGACCTGGCCCTAGTGCTCGCGTCACAGGTGTCGCGCGGTCGGCAGCTCCCCCTGAAATGGCGGGGTGGCAGGTCTGTCTCGGGTGGTGACCCGCTACGCCCATCAGGACTGGTGAGTACGCCCCCCCAGGGGTGTGGGTGGGCAGGCAGGTGGTGCCCCCCCCCCCCCGGGGTGTAGGTGGGCCTCGTCTTCTCCTACCCCCTCTTCTCCCCCCATTTCTCCAGGGCTGTGCTGCCTCCTCCCCTCAGGCTGCCTGTGTATACTTTTCCCCTTGGTGTGCGGAGGCCAGCGCCATTTTACAGTGGTCCGGCCACCATTTTGTGGTGGCCGGCTGCATACTTCGGCCTCTAGTGCACACAGCGACCATGTTTGCGTGGTCCGCCGTGTGCTGGAATCTTTGACTGGCTACGGGGGCGGTCCTGTGGCCTCTTGGTGCCATTTCTCCATCGGAGCAATTCCTACACTTGGGGCACACGGAGCAGCACCAGGCTGACACACGGTCAGCAACAGCAAGTAGCAGTAGCACCTCCCGGAGTTGGTAGGGGCACGGTGGGGAGTCATCCTGGGTGCCTCTGGGACCCTGTGTGACGGCAACTGGTGGGGTGGTGAGGGGCGCCTGGTCCATTCTTCTAGGCCTTGCAGGTGTCTCCGGGGTGTGACGCAATGGCGTCTGAAGCGGGTGCATCCACTATGTGGGGCTCTGGGCGCGCTGGGACCTGTGGTCCCTCTGGATAACTTAACTGCAATCCTGGAGGAATTTTTTTCCCGGGTGGAGCCGATCCGTGACCGTGGGGTGGCGAGAAAATGGCCACCCCGTCTTCTGGGGAGGACTCGGAGCCGGAAAGGGGCTCCGCGGTGACGGGGACCCCCCAGGAGCTGTCGGAGGGCGAGCTCAGGCATCCTCTCCGATGAGGAGGAGGAGTCCTCGGGGGCCACAGTGGTGCGTGAGAGGGCTCTGGTGGGCTCATTGGTCTCAGCCGTCCATGAGACGCTGAGACTGGGCCCGGTTGGGGCAGCGCAGGAGTTGGTGTACGCTTTTGGGTCACACAAGCCGGCCTGGGCTCCTAAGGTATTCCCTTATTTGCTGTATTTTGATCAGTTTGTCTATAAGGAATGGCCCATGCCCAAACGCTTTTCTGTGCTTTATCCTTTTGAGGATACCCTGCTACAGAAGTGGACATCCCCTGCGGTGGACCCGCCGGTGGCCCGCCTGAACAAGGCGACCACTATTCCGATGGAGGGCTCTCCGTCCTTTAAGGAGCCGGCCGATAGGTGGACTGAGGCAGTGTCCAAGGTTTAATGTTCCTGGTGGCGGGGTCGGCCATGCGGGTGGCACAGGCGCGCACAGAATGGGTGACCATTTTGCACCGGGATTTGGGGGGCCTCCAGGTTCCTCCTGAACCTGTGCAGCTGGCAGACCAGCTGGTGCAGGGCCTTAGGTACCTTTTGTGATGCGGCCCTGGACATGGCCCCCATGCTGTCGAAGCTGTCCATTTTCGCAGTCATTATTAGACGTCTGCTTTGGCTTAGATGCTGGTCGGGTGACCAGGCGTCAAAGAAGGGTCTTACGGACCTGCCTTTCCATAGCGGCTGGCTGTTCGGGGCTTCTCTGGATGAGATCATTAAGGATTTCACAGGGAGGAAGGGTACTTTCCTCCCGGAGCCCAGATGGGGTAAAGAGCCCTGACGTAAGCAGGGCCCCTCTTTCTCTATTGGGAAGAGGTTTTTTCGTGCGCACCGCGCAGCGAGCAAGGGCTCTCAGCCCGGCAGGGCCGCCGTGGGGGGGCCAGAAGCGCCCCTGGCGGCAAAAGCCAGAGAAATCGGAGAAGTCCTCCTCGTTGCTCGGGTGGGGGGATGGCTCCTGGGGTTCGCAGACCGGTGGACCTCCCGCATCACGGGTGTGCGAGGTGGTTTCATCCGGGTACAAGATAGAGTTCCATACCCAGCCCCCGGACAGGTTCATCGCCTCCAATCTGAGGCTCCCCCCGGGGCGATGGCAGGCCCTGTTAGGGGCTGTGCAAGTCCTTCTCAGTCGGGGTGATTGTTCCGGTTCCCTCTGCAGAACGTTTCCGCGGGTTTTACTCAAACCTCTTTGTAGTTTCAAAGAATGATGGGGTCAGGCCTGTCCTGGATCTGAAGGCGCTCAATCTCTTTGTGAGGGCACGGAAGTTCAGAATGGAGTCTGTTCTGTGGTGGCGGCGCTTCACCAGGGGGACTTCCTAGCTTCCTTGGACATCAAGGACGCGTATTTGCACGTTCCCATATGTACTCGTCACCAGCTTCCTGCGCTTTGCGGTGGGGGATCTCCACTACCAGTTTGTGGCCCTCCTGTTTGGTCTGGCCTCCGCTCCCCTAGTCTTCACCAAGCTCTTGGCTCCAGTGCTGGCCCTGCTGCGGCAGAGGGGCATAGTGGTTGTGGTATATCTCGACGACCTTCTCCTGTGGGCGGGGTTGGCTTCAGCTCTGAGGGACAACGTGGCCATCACCCTGAGCTCCCTGCGGGACTTCGGCTGGGTGATCAATCTCCTGAAGTCGGCGCTGACTCCGTCACGCCGGCTGGAATATCTGGGCCTGACATTGGACACAGAGCAGGCAAGGGTGTTTCTTCCTCCGGTCAGGTTGCTGACGCTCCAAGTAGCAGTGCGGGCCCTGCTATCGCAGCGGTGGTCCTCCTTACGTTTTTGCATGCGGGTGTTGGGGCTCATGGTGCCCAGAGTCACACCTGGTCCCTGCAGAGGGCGATTCTGCTGCGCTGGGACAAGTCTCCGTCCCTGGATCAGGTGATCAGGTTGGATCGCCAGACCCGGTTCTCCCTCGCCTGGTGGCTGCGGGCCCCGGCATTGGGGTTGGGGAAGTCGTTTCTCCCCTTGGAATGGACGGTGGTCACGAAGGATGCCTGCTTAACCGGCTGGGGAGGGGTCTTGGGGCTGTTGTCGACCCAGGGTCACTGGTCCCTGGAGGAGTCCCGTCTCCCGATCAATGTGCTGGAACTTCGAGCCATCAGGCTTTGCCTCTCCCACTGGTCAGACAACGCCACGGCTGTGGCTTACGTGAACCATCAGGGCGGAACGAGAAGCTCGGCAGCGGCGTTGGAAGTGGCCCACATTCTGAGGTGGGCAGAGCTTCACGTGCCAGCAATCTCCGCCGTTTAAATTCCGGATGTCAAAATTTGCAGGCGGACTACCTCAGTCGCCAGAGGCTGGATCAGGGAAAGTGGTCCCTGCACCGGGTAGTGTTCCGCCAGATCTGTCAAAAGTGGGGCATGCCAGACGTGGACCTACTAGCATCCCGGCTCAATCGAAAGGTGCAGACCTTCGTGAGCAGAACAAGGGATCCGTTGGCAGACGCCCTCGTGGCTCCGTGGTCTCCGTACCGGCTTCTCAATGCCTTTCCCCCTCTCAAGCTGCTTCCACGCCTGTTGCGCAGGATAGAGGTAGAGGGGATCCCAATCATTTTGGTAACGCCGGATTGGCCTCGCATCCCTGGTATGCCGACGTGGCGCGGATGGTGGTGGATGTTCCCTGGCGGCTACCGCTTCGCGAAGATCTGCTGTCCCAGGGCCCCATCTTGCACCCTGCTTTACCCTCCCTGGCTTTAACGGCCTGGCTATTGAATCCCAGGTGTTAAGGGATAGGGGAGTGTCTGAATCAGTGATCCCCACCATGCTCAAGGCCCGTAAGTCCACTTCACGCAAAATCTATCACCACACCTGGAGGGCTTACATTGCCTGGTGCGAGCCGGGGGTGGGGGGGGTCTAATCCCCATTCTTTTTCAGTGGCTCGGGTGCTGGCTTTCCTTCAACAAGGCCTAGATCACAAGCTGGCATTGAGCACTCTTAAGGGACAGGTTTCTACCCTGGCGATTCTTTTTCAGTGTCCCTTGGCAAAGCATTCTTTGATTCGTACCTTTGTCCAGGGGGTTCGTCATGTGCCCCCCAACCCCCCCCCCCCCCCCAGGTACGGTCGCCTTTGGTGCCATGGGACCTTAATTTGGTCCTCTCAGTGCTTCAGAAGCCGCCATACAAAATTATCAGGGAAATCTTTTTGCAGCTGCTTTCACAGAAGGTGGCTTTCCTGGTGGCTATTACATCCGCCAGGTGGGTGTCTGAGCTGACGGCTCTGTTCTGTAGGTCTCCGTACTTGGTCCTACATAGGGATAAGGTGGTTTTGCGCCCGTCTCCTTCCTTCTTGTCAAAGGTGATATCTTCTTTTCACATTAATGAGGACATTGTCCTCCCTTCGCTGTGTCCCTGCCCATCTTGTCCTAAGGAGGTTGCCTTGCACTCCTGATGTGGTTAGGGCTCTGCGGGTGTATCTGGCGGCCACGGCCCCCTTTCGGAGGTCGGATGCACTCTTTGTTGCGGTGGATGGCCCGCGCAAGGGGCTGGCGGCCTCGTCTGCCACTATTTCCCGTTGGATAAGACAGATGGTGACCCGTGCGTATGCTGTTAGGAGCCAGGAGCCCCCCTTTCTGGTCACGGCTCACTCTACCAGGACAATTAGTACTTCCTGGGCTTTCCAACATCAGGCGTCAGTATCTCAAGTGTGCAAGGCAGCTACTTGGACCTCTGTGCACACCTTTTCTAAGTTCATGTTTCAGCATCCTCGGATGCTACTTTTGACTGCAAGGTTTTGTAGGCGGCAGTGTGAGGCGCGTCTGGCTCCTCACGGAGGGCTCTTCTGTTGGGTACAGTTGTTACCCACCCCTTGTTTTGACACTGCTTTGGGACGTCCCCACATGTCATGAATAAGATGCTGTGTCCGTCAATGAACGAAAGGGAAAATAGGATTTTTTGACTTAACGTAAAATCCTTTTTTCTGAGTTCATTGATTGACGCAGCACCCACCCCTCTCTTCTTGAGTTTGTACTGCTTGTTACGAACTGAGTTGCTTAGCAGGGCAGAGGGGTTATACCAAGCGAGGACTGCCCCCTGGGAGGGGCTGTGTCTGCTTTTAGCCAAACTATGTTTTGCCTAGTCCACTCCTAGTGAAAGGTGGCTAACCCCACGTCATGAATAAGATGCTGCGTCTGTCAATGAACTCAAAGGATTTTACGGTAAGTCAAAAAATCCTATTTTTTACTGAAAAGGTGGTTGATGATTGGAATAAACTACCAACAGAGGTTGGGTGACAGTCACCGGCTTCAAACATGCTTGGGCTAAACATACAGTGGGTACGGAAAGTATTCAGACCCCCTTAAATTTTTCACTCTTTGTTATATTGCATCCATTTGCTCAAATCATGAAAGTTCATTTTTTCCCTCATTAATGTACACACAGCACCCCATATTGACAGAAAAACACCAAATTGTTGACATTTTTGCAGATTTATTAAAAAAGAAAAACTGAAATATCACATGGTCCTAAGTATTCAGACCCTTTTCTCAGTATTTAGTAGAAGCACCCTTTTGATCTAATACAGCCATGAGTCTTTTTGGGAAAGATGCAACAAGTTTTTCACACCTGGATTTGGGGATCCTCTGCCATTCCTCCTTGCAGATCCTCTCCAGTCCTGTCAGGTTGGATGGTGAACGTTGGTGTACAGCCATTTTTAGGTCTCTCCAGCGATGCTCAATTTGGGTTTAAGTCAGGGCTCTGGCTGGGCCATTCAAGAACAGTCACGGAGTTGTTGCGAAGCCACTCCTTCCTTATTTTAGTGTGCTTAGGGTCATTGTCTTGTTGGAAGGTAAACCTTCGACCCAGTCTGAGGTCCTGAGCACTCTGGAGAAGGTTTTCATCCAGGATATCCCTGTACTTGGCTGCATTCATCTTTGCCCCGATTGCAACCAGTTGCCCTGTCCCTGCAGCTGAAAAACACCCCCACAGCATTATGCTGCCACCACCATGCTTCACTGTTGGGACTGTATTGGACATTGGTGATTAGCAGTGTCTGGTTTTCTCCACACATACCGCTTAGAATTAAGACCAGAGAATCTTATTTCTCACCATCTTGGAGTCCTTCAGGTGTTTTTTTTAGCAAACTCCATGTGGGCTTTCATGTGTCTTGCACTAAGGAGAGGCTTCCGTCGGGCCACTCTGCCATAAAGCCCTGACTGGTGGAGGGCTGCAGTGATGGTGGACTTTCTACAACTTTCTCCCATCTCCCGACTGCATCTCTGGAGCTAAGCCACAGTGATCTTTGGGTTCTTCTTTACCTCTCTCACCAAGGCTCTTCTCCCCCGAAAGCTCAGTTTGGCCGGACGGCCAACTCTAGGAAGGGTTCTGGTCGTCCCAAACGTCTTCCATTTAAGGATTATGGAGGCCACTGTGCTCTTAGGAACTTTAAGTGCAGCAGAAATTTTTTGTAACCTTGGCCAGATCTGTGCCTTGCCACAATTCTGTCTCTGAGCTCTTCAGGCAGTTCCTTTGACCTCATGATTCTCATTTGCTCTGACATGCACTGTGAGCTGTAAGGTCTTATATAGACAGGTGTGTGGCTTTCCTAATCAAGTCCAATCAGTATAATCAAATACAGCTGGACTCAAATGAAGGTGTAGAACCATCTCAAGGATGATCAGCAGAAATGGACAGCACCTGAGTTAAATATATGAGTGTCACAGCAAAGGGTCTGAATACTTAGGACCATGTGATATTTCAGTTTTTCTTTTTTAATAAATCTGTAAAAACATCAACAATTCTGTGTTTTTCTGTCAATATGGGGTGCTGTGTGTACATTAATGAGGAAAATAAATGATGGGCTACTCAGTCTTTTTCTGCCGTCACTTTTCTATGTTTCTAAACCATGAATAAAGAAAAAAACCCTGCAAGAGACAGGCTGTCACGTACCTGACGGTGGAGTCTGTCTTGTGCAGGGAACAAACGCTCTTGCGCACCCGATTCAAGGACCCCTGGTAGTGGGGACAGAGGCCCAAGAGTGCGGGATGGCACGAGGGCTGGAGGGTCACCGATGGTGTAGTGAGGCTCCAGAAGGCGTGCAAGTAGAAGGATGGTCGTACAGGCAGGGTTGGCAACAGGCAGGCAGGAAGGTACAAGAGGATCAGGCAAACGGGTAGTCAGAGTCCAAGCAAGGTTCGTTAACGGGCGGGCAGCAGAGGTACAAAGGAGCAGACAATCGGATGGCCGTGGGTAGCCGGGGTCGGTGCAGGTAGCAAACAGCAGGTCAGGACAAGCCGGGTCAACAGGAGGCAGAACAAACACGGGAACAGGTATCCGGAGCTGAGGCGTACAGGTTGGGAACGCTGTAGAGCGAGCAGCACTTGCTCTCAGAAGTCTCCAGGTTTAAATAGGCCCATTTGGCGCCGTTTCCGGCGCGTGCGGGCGCGCGCAAATGTGCGCACCACCGCGGAAATGCCAGAATTTGGCCAGAAATTGTTCCTTTTCCTAACACAGGCATAATGAGCTAGTTACTTCGAAGTTTGTGGCTCCGGCACTGTAAATGGCCGGAGCCGTGACAATGTCACTCCTGCGCATGTGCGTGGGAGCTGCCAGTATCGGCACGGCCCTCTAGAAATGGCACCAAGCGGGCCGTTTCTTCAGTGTGCATGTGCTGATGACGTTGGCGCATGCGTATACCATGAATATCTCCTAAACTATGCAAGTTTAGGAAATATTCTCGGCACCCACAGTTAAGCCTTATAATAGGGTTACCTGTAGATAAAAGTGGTTTTAAAGGGTTTACAACCACTTTAAAGCTTCATCTAAATCTATATATCAAAGCAAATTGTATTGTTTGCAGGAACATTGTGTAGGTGGAGTTTAAGTTGACTAACAATAGTTTTCACTTTGTTCACGCTGTAAAGATATCTGGAGGAGGTTCTGCCAATCACAGGCTGTGTCACGCCCATCCAGCCTGTGTCTGTGTTCCATCAACCAACATCTTATATTCTTCCCCATAGTATTTAGCAATATGAGGGCATGGAAGGGAAGTGTATTTTACCACTGTGTTTACATCCACATGTGCAACTCTATAGTCACATGGGCTGCACAATCAAGAAAAAGGAGCAAATTAACAGCTTAGAAGGGAACTGAAACTGGAGCATGCTCAGTAGACAGTAGTCAATAGCTGCTCTACACAATCACAATCTCAGTCTGCAGTGGGGACACCGATAAGGAGAGAGGGATAGTGAACAGCAGCATTAACCAGCATTTTTTGCAGTTCACTAACAGAAACTCTAGTGAATATGAACACAATGCAATATAACATGTATTGACAATATTTGATGATTTTAGTTTATTGACACTTTAGCTGCAGAACTCATCCCAGTTCAAGAACCATGGCAAAGATCCAGGTTGTGCACCGTTCTTGGAAGACTCTGAGGTCGGGTTTAAGCACTGTGAGCTATCTTTATCGTGCTAGCTGCACTAGGCCAGGCACTATTTCCAATTGCAGAACAGTAACCGTTTACCCCGGTTAGAGATAATGCTGGGTGACTGAGTGCTGACTCTGGTGTCATCCACTGAATGAAGTGTTGCGCCCATGTACTCTTCAGCAAGAAAGTGAAAGCACCACATGTTGCTGCTGCTCCTGCTTGCAAGAAACTTTGTGGATACCTAGTCTTTTATCACTGACTGACAAGTTCCTTTGTCTGCACAACCTTGATGAGCACCAATTGCTTTTAGCTTGTGAATAATTGAGACTTTGGCACACACTTTGGGCCTCGTTACATTCTGTAACATGGCTGCAGAGAGACTAATATGGGGTGGTCCTGCTGCTATGGGTGACAGTAGCCCATACTCTCCTAGTGGTTCTGGGGCTGCCTATTTGTCATCTTTTGAAGGAACCAGTGCCTGTAATCTGGAACCCTGTACCCCCATTGTACTGATGTTAGTCATTGCTCCCTGGAGCTACACAAGTGGTTTTCAGGGACGTGAAGCTTCAGGGAAACCCAATATTAACCTCATCTACTACTACCCTATTTACTACATGGGTGAAAATGGCCTGTACAACAATAGTGCAGCCACCATTTACTTAGTATTTCTGTTTGTTTACAGCAGTCATCTAGTAAATGTGTAACATCCTTAACCACTTCCATACAGGACACTTACACCCCCTTCCTTACCAGACCAATTTTCAGCTTTCAGCGCTCTCACACTTTAAATGACAATTACTCAGTCATGCTACACTGTACCCAAACAAATTTTTTATCATTTTCTTCTCACAAATAGAGCTTTCTTTTGGTGGTATATAATCACTGCTGGGTTTTTTATTTTTTTCAATATAAGCGAAAAAGTAGCGAAAATTTTGAAAAAAAAACACTTTTTTTTAGTTTGTTTTGAAAAATTTTGCAAAAAAGTAATTTTTCTTCATAAATTTGGGCCATAATTTATACTGCTACATATCTTTGGTAAAAATAACCCAAATTAGTGGATATTATTTATTCTCTGTGAAAGTGATAGAGTCTACAAGCTATGG
>BLSH010412485.1:189490-209435 GCA_018402905.1 Glandirana rugosa
AGTCGCGGCGTCGGTAACGATGATTCCCTTTGGCCGTCACATCGGAAAGCCGCAGTGTTGGCCCAGGGTCGACGCGAGAAAGTGACCGGCCGACGTCCCCTCTCTCCGCCCTCCTCCTCCCTCTGACACGACGACTGCATCAAAGGACGCCGGGTTAGAGGTCGTTCACCCCTGTCCTATGGACAGTCTGGCAACAGGCGGGGGAGGGTTTTCCACGGTTTACATCGTGGCTCCCCCCCCCCCTAGTCTACCCACCTAAAAACCCACCTTGAGGCGAATTGGTGAAGGAATGGCCGCATAACATTTTTATGCGGCCGTTCCACCTGAGTGGGGGCCCGCAGAGCGGCGAATACCGCAGGACGTCATATGACGTCCTGTTAGGATAGTGAGTCCACCTTGCCGGCGTATTTTTACAATACGCCGGTAAGGAAGTGGTTAAGCGGAGTTCCACCCAAAAATCCACCCATCTGATCCCCCCCCCCCTCGGTGCTACATTTGGCACCTTTTGGGAGGGGGCGGACAACGGTCTGACAGGTATCCTGTCCCCACTTGCTGGAGATTGGGCCGCAGGAAACTACGTCAGCAGCACAGTCTCCCTCCTCCTCCCGCCTCTCTCCCCTGCAGCCGGCCAGTGAAAGAGCGCAGCTGGGACCCGGTTGTGACGCCGAAAGGCTACACTGCCGGTTTCCCTTAGTAGCAATGGCTGCGGCGCTGATATTGCTGGACTCCAGGACAGATAAATGTCCTAATGTTAAAAATCAGCAGCTACAGTATGTGTAGCTCCTGGCTTTTCATGTTTAAAGGGGTGGGTGGACCTCCTCTTTAATGTAATCTTATTCCTCAAAGCAGTGTTCAGTGCCTAAATGGCAAGTCACTCGACTCAAACAGTTTTAGTACATTGGCCAGAATCTTTATGGAGGTAACAGCAGTTACAAAAGATAACGAACAGGATGGTGGCATGGTTGTGGGGTTTTTTTTTTCCACCCCTCTTCAATTCTGAAGACAGATATTCTTTCATGCACCACAAAAAAAGTAGATGTGCTGTCTAAACAAGAGCTTTCTCTGGTCCCTGCCTAAAGTGTCTTGCTTCTCTCAGGTTTGCTGTTCTGACAAAGACATGGTAAAGTAGGCTAGACCGATATGCAATGCCTGTTTCCAGGCCCTTTACTTCATGTGGGTTCTCCTCCAAATTCTTTGAAAAGATGCAAGCAGCTGGTCAAGATACATCTTTCATTGTTCTTACTACACTTCTAAAATGTGGTTGCTGTGGATAATTGTCATTGCACCAAGTTACTAAACCTTTAAAGCGGATGGATCTTCACTGTATCTGAGCACCACAAACCAAGAACACTATTTTTAATAATCGATGCAAATCCCCCCACCCCATCCATCCATGTCTCCATGCTTTATTTTTTTTTTTGAGAAATAACTGAAAAGTAACCCCTAGCATTTCTGGCTGTGGTTATCTTCAGTAAGGGCAGGTGATTAATGTAGCATTTACTTCCTGAAATTAATCTGCCCTTAGCTCAAGCATGCATGCAGGAGAGTGTGCTTAGCTGAGTAAACCCCTCCACCTCTCCTTCCCTCCTGAGGCGTAGGACATCACTTGATTAGGCAAGAAACCAGGAAGTAACTGAATAAATGTAAAAAAAAAAAAAAGTTTAAAACAAATCTGATATACTTTCCTCAATATTTACTAATGCCAGCAGCATGAAGATTAAAAATAGTCCATGTTGATTGGGAGAGTGAAATTCACCTTTAAGGGCCAGTTCACACCACATGCAGTCCAGTGCGTTATTTTTTCTGCATCAAAAACACATGGAGAGTAGGTTATATGGTTTTCAATGGCATAGTTCACACCAGTGCAATCAGTTCCGGTTCCAGAAAAAAAAAGTAGAACGTGCTGCATTTTTTTCTGCACTGAACTGTACTAGAATGCACCAAAATGCACCGCAACGCACCTAAATGCACCAAGAACGCACTGGCACTCGCATGCCCTTATTTTAGGTGAAGAAAAAAGGGGGGAAAAAACTGCACTGGACTGCATCAAAAATGCGCATGCAGAAAAGCATCCGGAATGCATCTGGTCTGCGTTTCTATGGTGTGAACTGGCCCTAAGCCTTCATGTTACACTTCCGCATTAAGAAATCTGTTCCACTGTGACTCTCCTAATTGAAGTAAATCTGGTCATTAACCAGCATTCTTATGGAGTAAACTCCACACAACCCCTGTATATACATCTGATTCTTCTAAATGGAGCAAAATTCCAATGTAAGTCCTCAGTGACTTCACCACCGCATTAGCACATGTGTGGTTAATGATGAGAGGCATTCTGAAGGTTTGAGAAAAGTTTTTCATGGCGTGCTCATGAGCAGTGAACAAGTGATTACCTGCTCTAGTGATGGCGAACCTTGGCACCCCGGATGTTTTGGAACTACATTGCCCATCTTGCTCATGCACTCTGCAGTATAGTCGAGCATCGTGTAGTTCCAAAACATCTGGGGTGCCAAGGTTCGCCATCACTGTGCTATACCATAACAATTCTGCTTTGTTTTATGAATGCTAAGGACAAATTACCTTTTAACTGGAAGTGGCCATAGTTTTTTTTTAGAAGAATGCTTGCACTTTATTTGCAACAGCTATGGATACCTGGGTGTTTGAGCCATGTATGCAATGCCATTAATTCACATTAGCGGCCGGTGCCAATGAGCTTTAGTTTGCTTCATACACGTTTATAGGAATGCCAAACCAGATTGAAACAGGTCAGGAGGTCAACTGAAGGCCAAATGTACCTGTGAATAAATGATCGCAGAAGTCTCAAAGTGATGCCATTGACAAAAGCCTGAATTTGTATGAGAGAAGTAAAATATTGATCTCAAATGCCCATGTGCCCTAAAGAAGGCATGAAAAAAGAATTCAGCTAAGGGGTGACTATTTTAATAGGTTCGAGCTCTGGACATCCACATTTCTACTGCTGCAGATGGCAGATTCTTCACAGAGTGGATCTCAGAACAAATAATTGGCACACCATACCCATACATAAATGTGACCGTGTACAATTTCTTTTATTTATATGCACTTAGGTGTGCTATTCAGTAGCTTCTTAGCAGCAAAGGTGATGGGTTCACATTGCAACAGTTATCACAGTTGCTTGTACATTTGTTTCTTCACTTTAGTATGGATTTCAATGCAAATGTCCACTCCATACCTAAGACCAGAGCAATATGGAACAATATGTACAGACAGAATGGAATTACCAATACATTGACATTCCTTTGTAATCAGATACATGAAGTCAGTTGCATATGTGATGCTGTATTGCCCTTGAGAAATCATTGTTCGCGTTTCACAAATATAGAAGTTTATAGGATAGGACACAAGAACAGATGATGTGAAAAGAAGGAGCTGTGTTAGAATGGAGTGCATGTAGTAACTATACACATTTTGCTGTTGATTCAAAATATTTAGGGACAGTAAAATAACAGTATTTTGCATATTCACTGTTGCTCATGAAATAAAATCCTTGTGTACAAAAAAAAAAAAAAACATTTGCAGTACTATACATAATTTTCAGGCACAATGATTCCCTGCTCCAAAAGAGCTTACAATCTACTTTTTGATGCTTATGGCATAAATAGTGGTTGGCTTAATATCACTGGAAATGCTGATAGATATGTATAGAAATGTATTGCACTGGCATTGTCGCTGCATTTACAGCTTTCCTTTTATGTTCACAGTCATTTTACACGCTGCCTATCCGGTGATGAGGAACTTGAAGAGTCTGCAGATTAGGGCACGTGAAGTAAGGAGCAGGCAGAAAGCTTGTTGCAATACCATTGGAGGCAAAAGGCAGTGTAGGCCCGTAGAAAACTTCTTCTTTGCCTTCTCTACTGACATCCAGCACCTGCCAATTAAGGAAGGGTCCGAAAAATGAATTAAGTTAAGAAAGAATAGCAAGATACGTTACCCACACATTTAAAAAGCAACTTCAGTTTATGCTGTGAAAGAAAAGAATGTGCAAGTTCTACCACTTGCAATCATATTATTCCCTGGATTTCTCAGCCTGAGCCTTGCTTTTGGAAGTACCATGTTAGTGATGCAGTATGGTCTGAATGCGGCATATCTTGTTCATTATGTTATTACAGTAGAATGCATTGCAAGTGCCTCATATCATTAATTTCATGTATTGAATCAAGTGTGCTGTTTACAGTGTGGTGTTTGGACGGGCAAGGGAATGGATGGCACATAAATTTAATGTATTTAAACTTATCGTTAAAGCGGATCTTCTCCCAACCCCCCCCCCCCCCTTTTTTTTTTTCTTTTTTTTCTCCTGTCTACTGGGTGGTGTGTTCTGCACATTTCAGATACTCGCCCACCCAGCGAATCCAGCATTGTGCTGCTGAGATAATTTTGTCTTCTGCCACCACTCAATTCCACACTGCCATGTTATTTGTGACATTATTGAGAGGCCAGCCGGCTCTTCTGGGTTGAGCCAGCAAGTCTTCCAATGACGCAGCATTAGGCCCACCCCCCTCCTCCTTTGTGAATGAAGGGCTATGCCTCCTGGGATATGTGACCTAAAACAATGTGAAAACATGCTGATGGATGAAAAAAATGAATAAAAAGCTGCTAGCATACCATTAGATATCCATGGCTTTAGTGTCAACAAAAATCAAGCAAATGAAACACCAAATGATCAAACCCTCGTGGATAAACCAATGAGTGTGTTCACAACAAAAAATAATACCAGTACTTAGTCTAACCACATGAAAAAGCTGCTGCACCAAACAAACCCTAAGCCCCTTTAAATGCTGAAACTTTGCCTAGACAGGTGATGTGCAAGGGAGTGGGGTCAAGCAAGTTTATTTTTTTTTTAAAAAAGCTCTATTAATGTAGAGAAGGGAACTTTATTCAGAGGGTGAAGATCTGCTTTAAAGTGGTTGTCAACTTGTGGCAACCACTGGGTACAGCACTCTAACTACCACTTTTGATGGACAACATGGTCTGTTATAGGAAGTTGAAAAATAAGACATATTGGGTGTGTCAACGGGTGACAATAAAGGCCAAAAAAAAGAAAACTAATGCAGCCACTACATCTAAGAACTGGTAGGCTGCAATATAATAAATATTTTTTTGTGTGTTTATTCCCACTTTGACACTTCTCTGGGAAGCTTGTGTGAATGATGCCTTAATTATACAAAAACAGGTTCTGTTTGATCTTAGTAACTGGTACATTTTCTGTTTCATCTTTACTTTTCAACCTCTAAAGCAAAAACTTATAGTGTATCTTCACCCGGCATAAATAATCCTAATTACTGCCCAGGTTGATGTAGTGTTTACAAGCTTCTTCCTTCTTCCGTTGCATTAAAATCCAGGACACACACTGAGCTGGTGATGGAGTAGATTCAGCTGCACAGTGTAGTGACCGGCCTGCCCTGATACATGATTCCAATAGTGCTTAATGAGCGAGCAATACTTATCTTGTAATTAGTGTTTTTCTATCGAGCATCATGATTTGTTTCATTTACCTGGTTCTAGAGACCAAAGAATATTTTTCCAGCTAACCCAAAACATGAGGCTGCCTCAGTACATCTATCAAATTGTGAACATAATGCGTGTAGAGTAATGCAACGGATACACCGAGTCAGATATTTACAGCACTGTTTGAAATATATGTGTGAGGTCATTCAATTGTGAAGTTAACTCCTAAACCAAGTAAAAGAAATTTTCTCTGGCATCTATAAAAATCAGAGCCCGACAGTATATATACACATAAAATACAGGTGCAGCGCTGAAAATAAAATTAATCCTAAAGTCCAAAAAACAAGGCCTTGACAAGACAGTGATGAATCACAGCAAGAAGAGTGTTCCCAAAGAGAAACCTTCACCAACACCCACACACACTACCTCTTACCCTAAAGATATGACCCCTGCTACAGAGGTCTATTGAGCCTGTGTATGGGATTAGGCCAATGTATATCCACAAACGAAGTGGCTGGCAACAATTTTGTTAATCAGCTGTAACTCAAATATTCCTCCTGATCATCCTCTCCGAATCATGAAAGGGAAAAAATGCCGAAATAGTGCAGTGCGTTCCACACAAATTTATTTAATTTAACAAATACAATGCACTCACATATCCGCAATCTACACAGGCAATGAAACACTGTTTAGTTAAAGCAAAAAAAAAATATTAGTCGATAAAAAGTGGGTACTCACAAAGTGGCAACTAGCAATAAGCCAAAAAACCACAAAATGTTGAGCATTGCGGACACACACAGGTCGTATCACATCAAGGAATATAAAGCTGATGCATTTCGGGGATGCAGCTTCTTCCTCAGAGCTAAGCTTTGCTCTGAGGAAGGGTGTGTGCCCCTGAAATGTGTCAGATTTATACCCCTTGATGTGAAACTGCCTATATGTGTCCGCACTGCTCAACATTGTGTGGTTTTATGGCTTATTGATAGTTGCCACTTTGTGAGTACCCACTTTTTATCGACTTTATTTATTTATTTTTTTTGGTAATGCACTAGGTGCGTATGCCTTCCATTTTGGTTTTGTCTTTGTAGCAACTAGCATGGTTTCTCCCTAGAGCTTCCAATTCCAGGTTCTTCTAAAAATTGTAACCAATGGTTATCCAGTGCAGGAGGGCAGTTTAAGATGTTAAAGAATGCTACAAGTCTACTTTTCATGTATATATTTTTTTCCTGGACAAAATGTAAGTTTAGCTCCTGATTACATACCTGTATACATGCCAAGGGTTCATTTGTCCAAATAGAGTAACCGCCAACCAAGTAAATTCTTCCATTATGTACTGCAATTCCAGATTCATTTTGCCCTTTGAAAGGAAAAAAATAAATTATTTGCCTGTGTGCATACTGTATGTTTCAAAGGTGTCCAGAATATTGCCTGTATGCATTTTCACATGCACTTTCAATGTGCATTGTCTGGTATGCAAACTGGGGGAGGAACATTAAAAAATATGGACCTTCTATAGTGCTGATGCATGAATAATGAATAATACTTAGGAGGACAGGGCAACTGCCATTTAGGGTAATTCGATTTTGTTTACATGGACTTGCCTAAAGTAGAACCATGACCTCTCATTAAAAATATGGGCTAGAGAGTTTAATTTTTACTGTAAGTGCATATTCACTGACAATGTTCTCTTAATACCCCTGCAAAACTCCCACAAGTACTTGATGTTCCTGCCACTGAAGTTCACCTAATGCAGTGTCTTGTGCTGTGTGGCAATGATTCTGCACTGCTCCTGAAGTCAGAGCAGAGTTATCACTCTCAGGCTGTGCCTGCTTGCACGACAGTGGGATGAGAAGATGTTGTAGGGGGACATGGCTATCCGCATTGTCCCTGCTGATTCACTAACCAGTAGCTCATCAATCAACCCCAGACCACACCTAGTAATGCCTGCTATTTTCTTGATGGATGATACTGCCCCTGTTGCTGAAACCCTCCTACTGTGAGCAGCAGTGTCTGCGAGGGGAGCATGCAAGACACAAATGAAGGAAGATTTTGCTCATTCTGAGAAAGTTAACCACTTATCGGCAGCAGTATGCCCATATGTGGCAGCAGAATGGTGGGCTTTAACTCCAGGCTGTCACATATATGCGTACAGCCAGTGCCACTGTGTTGTGCTGGGATTGCGCCCACTCAGTGTCACCAGCACAGTGACCACACTGTCATCTGAAGGTAAGTGAATACAACCTTCTTTTACTCCTAGTTCTATTCATAACTGCTTCATGTCTGAGGGTAATTTAAACTTTGTTGTCTATACTAAATACTGCAGTTTTAGTATGACTCTATTTATACCACTTTTGAAATGTTTATCCACTTTTTTTATCAGGTTATTGAAGTTTTTGGGTAGTTTTAATAAACAAGCCTGTGAAATACTGAGAGAATATAGTCTGGCCAGATGAGACCAAAATTGAACTCTTTGGATGCCATAATACACACCATGTTTGGCGGTCAAATGGCACTGCACATCACCCCAAAAACACCAACAGTGAAGTTTGGAGGTGGGAACATCATGGTTTGGAGCTGTTTTTCAGCATACGGTACTGGCGAACTTCATGTCATTGAAGGAAGGATGAATGGAAAAATGTACCAAGACATTTTTGATAAAAAAATCTTCTGCCATCTACCAGGATGATGAAGATGAAACAAGGGTTGACGTTTCAGCAAGACAATGATCCCAAACAGAAAGCCAAGGAAACTTCTTTTACCCTGCTGTATTTTCAAGCATAATATTAGGAGCACATCCTCCTTCCAATAGCATGTACCTGTCTCATATTACAACTGGTGCCTCGGTACCCCTATGCTCTCTTTTGCAACTTTCCTCCCAAAGGACAGCAGAGGAGAAATCAGATTGTGTTTCCTAGCAGTGGGCACAGTGCTGCGAGTCCCTTGTCTAATGAAAAGTTGGTCTCAGTCTGGGAGATTTAATTGAAAACCGCTATAAGTGGCCATGTAAAGCTTCACCACAATAATCAAGTGTTATACCAAGCATTGGGGGGAGGTGGAGTTGATACCACAATTGTATAAAAGGCTATAAATGATTGCATTGGGCAAGGCAGGGGTTCAGAGAACTGCACATTTGGCTGGTCTGTGTGGAAAGAAGGAGAAAACTGCACATATGATTGTTGTAGGGAAGGTGAGAACTCCATACATCTGATTAATGCTCCATCATTCCAGACCCCTAACATTTTCTAGCTGTCTCCTAGAGTTCAGGAGCAGGCCTGTTTTACAAACAATTTTTAATAAATGGTACTTTTGCTCCAAACATTTTATGCAATTAATTCTGATTGTAGGGACTCCAAATGTGTGCAGCTTTAACTAAAAATGACAGTTTATTATCTATCTATAGAGAAGTGTTTCAAAGCATTTTTGTTTCTGATACCAAGCTCAGAGTACAATGGCTCTGGCACACAAAATAATTGAATTCAAATTAAGCATTAAAATCTCTCCTACAATAGAAAACATCCAATGCTTTCCGCATATTGGTATTTGGAACTGTGCACTTCTCTTTCTCTGATCTCAAGTTTGATCTATGTGAAAAAACAAAATAGTAAAAAAAGTTTTGTTTTGTTTGACAAATGTTACTTGGTACAGAATCTGCTAAATGTTTTAGCTAATCCAGTGTATATTATTACCTCACGTGTGCTTTGGATGCTACTTTGGCATTTCATAGGTCCTGCAATGGTCATGTAAAGAAACACAGCCCATACATTAATTATTTTTTTCATTCGACCAGCAGGTTGGAAAAAAAAAAGATCTGATTCCCCCATCCACACATTCAAGGTGGATGGGGGAATCACTCCTGCTTTGTTGTGTTCTGGTGGCAGGGGGCCTTCCCCACTGTCAGAATACCATGATCAGGGCAGCAGCTATAGCTGGCTGCACTGATTGATCAGGAAAAACCTGACTGGCTGGTTGTACAGTAGTTTAAGCTCTGTATAACCAGGGTGCCCATACATTGATCGAAATTTGGCTGGTCACTGTTGTCCGAGATGAATTTTGATCTACAGGGTGGGCCATTTATATGGATACACCTTAATAAAATGGGAATGGTTGGTGATATTAACTTCCTGTTTGTGGCACATTAGTATATGTGAGGGGGGAAACTTTTCAAGATGGGTGGTGACCATGGTGGCCATTTTGAATCCAACTTTTGTTTTTTCAATAGGAAGAGGGTCATGTGACACATCAAACTTATTGGGAATTTCACAAGAAAAACAATGGTGTGCTCGGTTTTAACGTAACTTTATTCTTTCATGAGTTATTTAAAAGTTTCTGACCACTTATAAAATGTGTTCAATGTGCTGCCCATTGTTTTGGATTGTCAATGCAACCCTCTTCTTCCACTCTTCACACACTGATAGCAACACCGCAGGAGAAATGCTTGCACAGGCTTCCAGTATCCGTAGTTTCAGGTGCTGCACATCTCGTATCTTCACAGCATAGACAATTGCCTTCAGATGACCCCAAAGATAAAAGTCTAAGGGGGTCAGATCGGGAGACCTTGGGGGCCATTCAACTGGCCCACGACGACCAATCCACTTTCCAGGAAACTGTTCATCTAGGAATGCTCGGACCTGACACCCATAATGTGGTGGTGCACCATCTTGCTGGAACTATGATGTCGGTGATAGGGAATTGCTGGCCATCAAGTCGGCTTTGGAGGAATGGCGGTACCTCCTGGAAGGAGCAGCTCACCCGGTATTGGTTTTTACTGACCATAAAAACCATAAAAAAAACCATATGCTGTGAAGATACGAGATGTGCAGCACCTGAAACTACGGATACTGGAAGCCTGTGCTAGCATTTCTCCTGCGGTGTTGCTATCAGTGTGTGAAGAGTGGGAGCCACCACCCATCTTGAAAAGTTTCCCCCCTCACATATACTAATGTGCCACAAACAGGAAGTTAATATCACCAACCACTCCCATTTTATTAAGGTGTATCCATATAAATGGCCCACCTTGTATGTATGGCTGGCTTTACACTGAAACCAAAACAATGTATGTCTGTGTCTCTGTTGTGGAAATTTCCCTTCTCTTCCTCTCAGGACGTAATTAAATTATCTGATAATTAAATTGATAGAAATTAATAACCCTACACAATCTGACTAACCAATGTATAGAAACAGATTACCTAATCAATCTGTCACTCAATGTAAATCCATTAACAAAGTAATTATCCATTAACCCTTGTAACCCTTCTTTATATCAGACAATACAAATCAGTTTAAGTGCTAACCCATGGTATAATTTAAGCTACCATAACCTCGAACCTATAAACTAAACTTTATTCTGTATTTGATACAAGCTTATTCTGCCATTTTTACTTCACCTATCATGTAAAAAAGGTAAACAAGCAAAGACTACATTTAAAGGCATGTATGGCACGTGGTTGCAGCATGTCCTTGCTTGAAGCATGACAGGAAGCAACAATTCTTGATGCAGATGCAAAGCATCGTGACTGTAGCATGTAAAAACGCAAGTGCCGGCTTTGAACTCCAAAAAGCTGAGCTTTTCAAAGCGGAGTTCCATCCTTTTAAAAGCAGCAGCTCCAAAAAGTATAGCTGCTGACTTTTAATAATCAGACACTCACCTGTCCCACGGTCCAGCGATGCGGCCGCCCGGGGCCTCGCTCCCCTCCCCTTCTGTGCGGCGTCGGTATCACAAGTGTGCGCCTGGCTTTGGTTTCAAAAGCTGAGCACCCACTGCGCAGGGGCATGCTGTGCGCTATGAATGGCCGGTGTATCTTCTGGGACCTGTGATGTGTCCCAGAAGATTGCCGGTAGGGAGGGAGGGGGGACAGGTGAACTTCCTTCCGGTTCCGTGGCACCAGGACAGGATGTGGGACCTAGTAACCTGTGATATATTTGCACAGTTACATTGGTACAACACGGAGCAATGCAACTAAACATATACCATACCTGTGGGACACTGCTATTACAGTGATCTCCAATAGCTTCCAGGTCCCCTAACAAGCAGTGTTAATTTTGTCCACAAAAAATTTTTGTCAAAATTTTCATC
This sequence comes from Glandirana rugosa, assembly GCA_018402905.1. Lineage (NCBI taxonomy): Eukaryota > Metazoa > Chordata > Amphibia > Anura > Ranidae > Glandirana > Glandirana rugosa. The sequence goes on from BLSH010412485.1 coordinate 201,045, forward strand.
GGTGGCATTTTTAGTGATGGAAAGGAAAGTACACCACATTTTTGTCCACTGATGAAAAATATGACGAAAATCAATTCCATTTTCGTTAACAAAATAAAAAGGAAACAAAAATGTGAGGCAGGGACGCTTACCCTCGTGAACTAACTTCTGGTTGCCACCTCTTTCCACTCCCAGCAAGCAAGCGACTGTGCAGGCAGCACAGTCGCTTGAGTCCTGAGTCCTCAGATGACCGTCCAGAGCAGCACTGTGCATTACAGGCCTCCCGAGTCATGACGAGAGTCCCACATCTGACTCACGAGTCACGACGTTGACCTTCCAGAGCAGAGAGCACCCACTGTGTGTACATTACAATTACAGGCCTGAGGCCTCCCCTCAGACCACCATCCATCTAGAGCACTGTGCGTGCATTACAGGCCTCTTCTGACCACCAGCATCCAGGGCACTGTGCATTAGAGACCAGACCTGAGACCACCATCCAGCACTATGCAGCATTAAAGGCCTCCTCTCACCACCGGCATCTAGAGCACTGCATGCATTAGAGGCCATCCCAGTCAGACCTGAGACTACCATCCAGCACTGTGCAACATTAGGCCTCCTCTGTGACCACCGTCATCCAGAGCACTGTGCATGACAGGCCATCCCTCAGACCTGAGACCACCATCCAGCACTGTGCAACATTACAGGCCTCCTCTGACCGGTGACCAGCATCATCCAGAGCACTGTGCATTACAGGCCATTCCTCAGACCTGAGATCACTATCCAGCAATGTGCAGCATTAAAGGCCTCCTCTGACTACTGGCATCCAGAACACTGTGCATTACAGGCCATACCTCAGACCCGAGACCACCATCCAGCACTGTAAAGCATTACAGGCCTCAGAGTCAGACCACCATCCCAGAGTACTGTGCATTAGTGGCCTCCCCTCAGACTGCCATTCAGAGCACTGTGCAGCATTACAAGCCTCTCAAACCACCGTCCCGGAACATTGTGCAGCATAACAGGCCTCTCAGACCACCATCCAGAGCACTGTGTGCATTACAGGCCTCCTCAGACCACCATCCAGAGCACTGTGCATTATTGGCCTCCCTTCAGACTGCCATTCAGAGCACTCTGCAGCATTACAAGCCTTTCAGAGCACTGTGCAGCATTACAGGCCTCCTCAGACCACTGTCCAGAGCATTCTGTGCATTTACAAGCCTCCTCAGGCCAATGTCGAGAACACTATGCGGCATTACAGGCCACCTCAGACCGTCCAGAGTGGCTAAATCGGTATCTGTGAGTTTGTTCAAACGTTAAAACCACAAATAATAACATATTAGATTTATTTCCTCCAGGAGTATATGAGTTTGGAAATTCTATAGAAATGCTTAAATAATGCATTACAATTTAACTAAACACATTAGATTTTAGTTGACTAAAATGATTTTATTCAAATAAAATGTACTGGGGATTTTAGTTAACTAAAATATGAATAGAACAAACAATTGCAGATGACTAAAATGGGACTAAAACTAAAATGGCATTTTAGTCAAATTTCTATAACTAAAACTAAATCAAAATCTGATGCCAAAATTAACACTGCTGCCAAGTGGTTGCCCTGTTGCATTGTGAATGCAGAAGGTTGGCTGCTGGGCATGTGTGCCATTCAGAGATTACTTTACATATCCTCAGAATGGGTCATGGGCAGTACTGCCCTCCAAATATGACATGCAGTCTAATTTTTGCCACAGCCTTGAAGCAAAGTCCCAACATATGCAGTGCCCTGAGCACCTGCATGCTTCTCTTTAGGTGGACGGTCTAGGGTGGTAAAACCATGTTTCAACCTTCTGCTTTTGTTGCCCCCTGATTGTCCATGTGAGTGATCCTTAAAGTGATACTAAATGTTTGCTTTTTTTTCTTTTAAAATAACAAACATGTTCTACTTAACTCCTCTGTGCAAGGGTTTTGCACAGAATGGCCCCGATTCTCCTCTTCTGGGGTCCCTCGGCGGCGCTCCTGGCTCCTCCTCTTCTCGAGTGACCCATCAAATAAGTGCTTTTCCTGGGGTCACTCATGCGGGCGCGCTCCCGTGTCCTGTTGCTGCATCCACTGACACAGACAACAGGACTCAACCCTGCCCCCTGGCTCCCACGTCACTGGAGTTGATTGACAGCAGAGGGAGCCAATGCTCCCCTGCTATCAATGTATCCAATCAGGAACCAAGACACCGGCTGGAGCTGCTAGGCTCGTCCCTGATGCGGGATCGGATCGGGCTTAGGTAAGTAAACGGGGGCTGCTGCTATAAAAAAGGTTTTTCACCTTAATGCATAGAATGCATTAAGGTGAAAAACCACAAGGGTTTACAACCCCTTTAAGTAATAGTGTGTTTAGGTAGAATTAAAAAAATAGCAAAGCAAAATGTGCACAATTTTTTCTTGGCCTTACTACGGGTACAAGCAACAAATAATATACATATGTAGTAGCGCCACAAACGTCAGGCGTAGGAGAATTTATTTCAGGATTTTTTGGAGGTAGGTCATGTCATGGTAATAGCATGATATATACAGCTAAATTTTCCTTTGACAATTAAAAAAAAAACAGGAGATATTCCTTTGCCACCCAATGAGGGCACAATTTATCCTTTAAAATAAGATAGAATTCACCTGGGTACACTAAGTAGTTTTAATCGTGTACAGTTTTCCCAACACATGTCAAAGTTGCAAAACTGCATCCAGGCGTTCATTTTTAATTTTTTTTTTTAAGTTTTGTCAGGAATGGGTTAAGCTGGCTAAGAAATGCTATAGTTTGTTTAACTTCTGTATAGTCTCCTTAATGCTAGCTTTACATCGAACCATAAACCATTTATCATAAATTCAATAATGATGGGTTAAAGCTGAACTCCAGTATAAGCAAGTATTGACTGAACACAAGGGTTGTGTTCTTACTTCAATCGTGGTGTGCTTTGTGTATTTCTTCCAGACCTGTGCTGTAATCCAGTAAAACTTCTTTGTGTAGGAGCTTCCTGTAATAAAGACCGGTCACTGCTGCTGCCTCTCCTTGTGCAGGGTGACTGGTCTTGTACCCACCCCCTGCTGTAGTTTTATGCAGGCAGCCTGTAGTGGGAGGAGCCTGCTGGGTCCCTCCCATAGCATTGCTCTCTGTGCAGGCTGTGTGCAGCGCAGTGATGATGTAATTGCAATTTTTGCAATTTAACATCTAGATTTACAAAGGCATTTGGTGCCCACAAAGTGAAATTATATCCTATTTGGCTATTAAGGAATATATTTTAATAAATGTTTTTGTTCCCAGAGTTCAGCTTTAATAATTCTATCAAAAGTTATCATTTAATACAACAAAAAGAATTGCTTTGATCATTCACACTGCATTTAGCATTTCAATGTAAACAACTTATTAATTAAAAAGATCTGTAATGCAATGCAGACGTTTTTTTTAATAAAAAAAAAAAAAAACACTTGTTATATTGAGCACTTCATTATCTGTATAGTCAGAATTAGATTTATCAAAAATTCTCCTAAACCGTTAATTTAGGTGACATCTAGTTAGGTAGGCCTTCACACTACACACTTCAAAGGAGATTATAAAATAAGTTCTTTGGTATGGCTAGCTTTATTTCAATTTCCTTATTTATTAGGTCTGAGATTTTCTTAGAAGAAATAGAAATAATGGTATACGTTTCAACAAAGTTTCTAGGACATATCTGCTGCATTCAGCTCCTCACCCCCTGCTGTCAAAATTACAGCCATGATTGCTATGTAATACACAGCAAGAGCTCATGTCAAAATGCAAATGATGCGGATAGTCTTCAGGTGTCATTGAATAAATATAATAGAACATTGAATTGCTTCATTGTATTTACTATATCATTCATATGTCAGTCTAAGCTGTGGCTTTTGTATATGATATCCATTACTCTTTTCGCTACCAGAGCTGTGTGCTGCTTTTACTGGGTTAGCTAGTGGTATTTAGTGTTGGGCGAACGGTTCAGACCGAGCATAAGTTCGAGCCAAACACCGGCTGTTCACCCCGTTCGGGGAACACCCGAATTTGCAGGGTGTTTGGCGGGTCTTCGCCCTGCCGAAAACCCCGCAATGCACAGTGCATTCTATGTCCTGATTGGGAAAAGCTTTGCCCAATCAGGGTGCAGAAAAAGCTGGCTGTTAAGGAACTGGGCCAGAAAATTGGCAGCGGCATCCTGAACAACCGATGAGTCATCAACTGTCAATGGACTTCCCCACTGACAGCTAGTCTGGTATGGATTTTAAGCGGAACCCCATGCCAAAATGAAAAAAAAAACAGCATGGGGTCCTCCCCAAAATCCATACCAGACCCTTATCCAAGCATGCAGCCTGGTTGGTCAGGAAAGGGGGGGAGGGACGAGCAAGCACCCCCCCTGAACCATACCATGGGTAGTGGTTGTGGGCGGGGGGGCAGAGGGTCTCTTCCCCACAACTCTGGGCTGTGGTTGTGGGGGTCTGCTAGTAGGGGGCTTAACCGAATCTGGAAGCCCCAGTTCTTGCCCCCTCCTCATGTGAATGAGTATGGGGTACACTGTACCCCTACCCATTCAACAAAAAAAAGTGTCAAAAAGTAATAAAAACACAAAGACCGTTTTTGACAATTACTTTATTAAAAAAATAATTATTAAAAATGTCCCCCAATGTCACACCCCTCCAGCTTGTGTCTTAGAATAAGAGGGAAGTAAAGCCTCCATCAGTCAAGATGTAATATCCTGCCCCCATTGTGTTTAGCTGGTTAGTGGACATGGAGGAGGAGGGAGGGAGTGTGTGGTCATTTACCACTTTGTATACGCCCACAAGTGTGACTCTATAGTCACATGGGCTGCTCAGATGTGATAGGGAGGAAATGCTCAGCAAACTCACTGAAAACTGAGCATGTGCAGAGCTGCCAACACTGCTCTGCAAAATTCCTAGCTGAATTGGGGACATGAACAGGAGGGGGAGATAGAAAACAGCAGGATCAAGAGTGAGTATAAGCAGCATGTAATACAGCATTTATTGACAGTTTTTTTTTTATGATTTGGGTTTAGTGACACCTTAGTGTTTTTTTGCCTGTAGATGATATAGAAAATAAAATAATTTTTGCCAGATGATACAAAAGACAATAGAAAGCTTTGTTTGTCCTCGAGCAAAAAAAAAAATGTATGTATTACCATATCTTAACCACTTCCCACTCGGCCTATAGACAAATGATGGCCGGGTGGTGGTTCCGTTATCCTGACTGGGCGTCTATTGACATCCTCAGGATAACCCGCGGGGGCGCGCATCGCAGCAATCGGTGGTGTGGTGGGTCAGTCTTCCATCGGAAGCTCTTTACCACGTGATCAGCAGTGACCAATCACAGCTGGTCACAGTGTAAACAGGAAGAGCTGTTTATTGGCTTTTCCTCTACTCATCTAGTGCAACCCCCCATAGGATCGCCACACTGGATCACCAGGGAGCCCGCCCAGGACCACCAGGGAGCCCCCCCCCCCAGGGATACCATTAGGAGGCCACCCAGGGACCACCAGGGAGACTCTCTGGAGGCCACCCAGGGACCACCAGGGAGCCCACCCTAGACCACCAGGTAAGGGGGTGTACAGTGCACTCTAGGGATGGCACTGTGCCCATATGTGATGCCTGCCAGTGCCATCCCTAACAATACTATATCTCAGTGCCATGTACCAGTGCCACCTATGAGTGCCACCTGTCAGTGCTGCTTATCAGTGCCCATCAGTACTGCATATATGTGCCTCATCATCAGTGCCACCTCACCAGTGCCAATCTGTACTGCCTCATCAGTGTAGCCTCATCAGTGCCCATCAGTGTAGCCACATCAGTGCCCGTCAGTGAAGAAGAAAATGTACTTATTTACAAAATTTTGTGACAAACGAAAACTTTTTTTTTTTCAAACTTTTGTCTTTTTATTTGTAGTGCAAAAAATAAAAACACAGAGGTGATTAAATACCACCAAAATAAAGCTCTATTTGTGGGAACAAGATAATAAAAATTTTGTTTGGGTACAGCGTTGCATGACGCAATTGTCATTCAAAATGCAACAGCGCTGAAAGCTGAAAATTGGTCTGAGCGGGAAAGGTGGTGCGTGCCTGGTATTGAAGTGGTTAAGTAATGACAAAGCAATCACTGAATAAACAGGCCTACAATGACTGTAATTGCTCTGGTCCATAAGGGGTATGAAGCTATGAAAGTTGAAGTGGTAATGGTATATTAATATGACATTTACCTGTAAGCAAGTTGAAATTGCAGCGCGTCCACTGGTCATTGTCGATATTATAGGAATCTATATGCCGCACCAAAATCCTGTCATTATTGTAGTCTAAATCATTTCCTCCCATGACATAAAGCTTTCTTTGGACTGCTGCCATTGCATGGTAAACTCTTCTCTGCAGCATAGGACTGCGACTAATCCACTTATTCTGCAGAAAAAAAAGCACTGAGATGCTTTATAAACTGTTTATTCAAATACAATTTTCTATATAGTTTTACATAAACCCACATGTAATAGCAATGCAAAATAATGGAACAAACTAGCAAACCTTCTTATTAAGAGAAAGGAAAGGGTGTTCATGTTATCGAAGGAATGATACAATTGCACATATTAATATATTATAAATAGCTGCTTCTCTATGAGCAATTGTCCTTTTTTAAAGACACCCTGGGCTACATGAAGTTGCTCACTAAAAATTGACTTCTGCTTCTAAAAATGCTTTATGCCTGGCTGTCATGTTGACCCTCTGATTGCTAAACCTTCTAAACCTGAAATGATGATATGTAGTTTGAGTTCTAACATCAATTGATGCATACAAATTCCAAGGTAATTGACTAAATATTTTTAATCCAATTAGGTACTTAAAGTGTTACTAAACCCAGTAATATGAAAATAGTTCCTCTGCTCCCCCACACTGCCCACAGCTTATAATTTTGGGATCATCTGTATACCACAGTTACATGATAAGCTGCAGAGTTTTTCTAGTGCTGAGAGTTCATGTAGGAGGAGATTTCCACTATAGCCTCTATACACGCCCACATGTGTGATGGCAATATCATGTAACCTGGCTATCTCTGAGAACAAGGAAATGTTCTCTCCAGCATAAAAGACACAACTGAGATTGTAGATTGTAATCCTAGATTGTAAGCTCTACCGAGCAGGGCCCGCTGATTCCCTCTGTATTGAATTGTATTGTAATTGTACTGTCTGCAGTCATATTGTAAAGCGCTGTGCAAACTGTCGGTGCTATAAAAATACTGTATAATAATAATTGAGCATGTGTGGTTGGCTACCCTGCCTGTGTTAAGCAGAGAGACAGTGCAGGAGGGAAGGACCTATGGCATACAGGATAAAACAGCCTTTTTCACACAATGCAGAGGATTAACCCCTTAAGTTCCACAGTGAGTATAACAAGCATGCTATGCTACATACACAGACTGATTTTACTGTTGTGGGTTTAGTAACACTTTAATGAATAAAACACTAAACATATTTTACATATGATTTGAATATGAAACAGAGTATATCTTATCAGCCTTCTACACTGGTATAGGGAGTGTCGGCAATCTCAGCCAATCAGGACATTGCACAGTGCTGTCAGGGTATGCATACACTGAGTAAGATAACAGGGATGAGCTTATCAGTTTGCTGCTGCTCCTTCATTGTCAAATCACAGGCTGAGGTGGGTCCCGGACCAGGTTGTATTACTTAACTGCAGTGCAGTGCAGTCAACAGAGATGTCCAGGGATTGGCTGTGCTGCCTTACCAGGGTGCTTGAATCACAACACTAGCTAAACAAAATCATAAATCATTTGCGGGTAAAACTGTTCACATACATGTGTTGCAGCAGAGTAGATTTCTGTTTCCCTACAGTTCAGCTTTAAAGTGGCTGTTATTCTCAGACATGAAAGATGAACAAAGTATATCCCTCTATACAGGGTGTGCCATATATATGGATACACCTTAATAAAATGGGAATGGTTGGTGATATTAACTTCCTGTTTGTGGCACATTAGTATATGTGAGGGGGGAAACTTTTCAAGATGGGTGGTGACCATGGCGGCCATTTTGAAGTCGGCCATTTTGAATCCAACTTTTGTTTTTTCAATAGGAAGAGGGTCATGTGACACATCAGACTTATTGGGAATTTCACAAGAAAAACAATGGTGTGCTTGGTTTTAACGTAACTTTATTCTTTCATGAGTTATTTACAAGTTTCTGACCACTTATAAAATGTGTTCAATGTGTTGCCCATTGTGTTGGATTGTCAATGCAACCCTCTTCTCCCACTCTTCACACACTGATAGCAACACCGCAGGAGAAATGCTAGCACAGGCTTCCAGTATCCGTAGTTTCAGGTGCTGCAGATCTCGTATCTTCACAGCA
>BLSH010412485.1:209446-220416 GCA_018402905.1 Glandirana rugosa
AACAGTTACGTTGGAAGCTGGCACGTTCCCTGAGTTTTTCCAGCAAGATGGTGCACCACCACATTATGGGTGTCAGGTCTGAGCATTCCTAGATGAACAGTTTCCTGGAAAGTGGATTGGTCGTCATGGGTCAGTTGAATGGCCCCCAAGGTCTCCCGATCTGACCCCCTTAGACTTTTATCTTTGGGGTCTTCTGAAGACAATTGTCTATGCTGTGAAGATACGAGATGTGCAGCACCTGAAACTATGGATACTGGAAGCCTGTGCTAGCATTTCTCCTGCGGTGTTGCTATCAGTGTGTGAAGAGTGGGAGAAGAGGGTTGCATTGACAATCCAACACAATGGGCAGCACATTGAACACATTTTATAAGTGGTCAGAAACTTGTAAATAACTCATGAAAGAATAAAGTTATGTTAAAACCAAGCACACCATTGTTTTTCTTGTGAAGTTCCCAATAAGTTTGATGTGTCACATGACCATCTTCCTATTGAAAAAACAAAAGTTGGATTCAAAATGGCCGCCATGGTCACCACCCATCTTGAAAAGTTTCCCCCCTCACATATACTAATGTGCCACAAACAGGAAGTTAATATCACCAACCATTCTGATTTTATTAAGGTGTATCCATATAAATGGCCCACCCTGTAGAGTGTGCTTGTCTCAATTAGGAGCACTAAGTGTCATTTCTGTCCGCTTCTTCATTCCTCAGCTATCAGCATGAATCACTTCTAGCGGGGCGCTTTGAACCCCCCAGAGGGGGTTTAAAAGAAGTTAAAGGCACCCGCTTAGCGCTGCTTTCAAATCGCTTTTAAGGTGCTTTGAAAGCGGAGCCCATTCATTTCAATGGGCAGGGGCGCTTTCGGAGCGGTGTATACATCACTCCCACACCGCTCCAAAGATGCTGCTTGCAGGACTTTTTCCCTGTACCGCAAGCGTACCGCCCCAGTGTGAAAAGACACACTGACTTTAATGGAGAAGCGGTTTTCAGATGTTTAGCAGAGGCTATTTCCAGCGCTAAAGCACCTGAAAACCACCCCAGTGTGAAAGGCGTCTAAGTGTAATTTCTGTCTGCTGCTTCATTCCTCTGCTATCAGCATGAATTACTCCTGACAAGATTTCCTGACACCAAGAGAAAAATGGTGACAGGGGAGGGAGCTCCAGCTGATTGACGGCCTTAGCTCTGTTCCTATGAGCTATCTGAAGGGGGGGGTCTATTTCCTCCAGTCAGCTCTCAGAACTCTGCTCACTGAGCTTTCTGTAGTGTGTACTTGTCTCAATTAAGAGCACTAAGTGTCATTTCTGTCTGTTGCTTTGTTCCTCTGCTATCAGCATGAATCACTTCTGACAAGTTTTCCTGACACCAAGACAAAATTGGTGACAGGGGAGGGAGCTCCAGCTGATTGACAGCCTTAGCTCTGTTCCTATGAGCTATGTGAAGGGGGGGGGAGGGTTATTCCTTTCCAAACAGCTCTCAGCACTCTCCTCACTGAGTTCTGCAGAGTGTAATATATATTTTTATTTTTTTTTCTAAAATCCAGGGCTACTGGAACTGCATTGTACTTCTTTGTGTGACCACAGCCCAAAGTGTCTCATAGAACAGGCTTTTGGGGACCAATTGCACAGATGGATTGAGCTTGCTAAAGCGAGGAATATGGTAAATATTACACATTAGCATAGGTACCTGGATTTAGCTACAATCATCCTCTTGCATTCCTCTGCATAGCAGCACTGGGAGAGGGAGGGGCAGCACTGAAAACGTATAAGGTGCTCTGAATGCGGGCATGCTGAAAAAGACTACAAGTGGATTGGTGGAGAAAACAATTGGGTGAATTCAACAACCTGCTGCTTCTTCCACACTGTCCAGTCAGCAGAGTGGTGTCTACAGTGCAATCCTTAAAGAGGAAGTAAACTCAGATTTTTTTTTCTTTCCTGCAAAGTAAAGACATAATGTGCTGGTATGCATCGCATACTAGCACATTATGGGACACTTACCTGCAAACGAAGCCTGCGTCGTCCCTACTGGAGGCCACATCCATCTTCTCCTGTCTTCCTTCCGGGGCCACGGACTCCGGCTGTATGACTGGCCGTAGGCGCATGACGTCACTCCCGCGCATGCACATGGAAGCCACCAGAAATGGCACGGATGGCTGTTCCTTCAGAGCACATGCGCCGATTACATCATCAACGCAGTATACAGTAAATATCTTCTGAGCGGTGGACGTTTAGGAGATATTTACAGTACCTATATGTTAGGGTTGCCACCTCATCCCTTTAAACCCAAACACATATTAATTACAAAGAATCTGTGGCTGATTAAGGTGGTAATTAAACTCACTTAGGGCCCTATCTGCATTAAATTAGCTTCAGAACCTGTGTAATCCATATGTGTTCGGGTTTAAAGGGATGAGGTGGCAACCCTACTATAGGTACGCCTTATTCTAGGCTTACCTATAGGTACAAAGCATACAGGAAGGTTTACTTCCTCTTTAAGACCTCGTAGACACAGGAGTACTTATGCATATACATGTGTCAGGGCCGTGTTTTGCCTGCATGGGATGCACAGATCATCTGTGCATCTGCATACAAGCAGTCCTATTCATGGCAATGCACTGCAGGGACACAGCCACTGCTCACATTTTAACATCCATGTGCATGCACAGCCCATATGAAGACAGTGTGAGTTCAGGGACACGCACCCGCACAGATGTCAAATTAAGAGCAGCAGTTGTGGCCATGAAGCCACTGTGCCCATTTGACATGAATGGGACTGCCTACACATGGATGCACACCTCTACATCCCTTGCAGGGCAAACAAGGCCCTCACACGAGTGTATGCCTGTGTGAGCGAGGCCTAACTGTAACATGGTGTCAGCAACCTGACTTTGCTGGGTGGCAGGGCTGTGTAGGCTTCTAAAGGAACACCATAGACTTAAAAAATCAACTTTATTGAATATGGTTAAAATGAGTGCACAAAAACTACCATTGATGCCAATATTAAAAATGACAATGTTGTCAAACAACTCAGAGACCTGCCAGCAGCACACCTCATACAACCACCCTCCCACCCTGCACAACTGGGAAGCAGGTTGGCTTTGCAGGACTTCAGTCTCTCCAGGCTACTGGACTATGAATTAGGAGCTGGCAAGCATGGACTGCACACAGCATGAGGACGTGCAACAACCCCCCCCCCCCCCCTTTCTGTGAGACATGAGGTGGTGAGCATACTGATGTACAGCGGCTATATGCTGCCCAGTGAATGCTATATGGGACTTGTGTGTTGAATCCTCACCAGTCTATATACAGCCAGGTCCATAAATATTGGGACATTGACACAATTCTAATCTTTTTGGCTCTATACACCACCACAATGGGTTTGAAATGAAACAAACAAGATGTGCTTTAACTGCAGACTTTCAGCTTTAATTTGAGGGTATTTACATCCAAATCAGGTGAACGGTGTAGGAATTACAACAGTTTGTATATGTGCCTCCCACTTTTTAAGGGACCAAAAGTAATGAGACAGATTAACAATCATAAATCAAACTTTCACTTTTTAATGCTTGGTTGCAAACCCTTTGCAGTCAATTACAGCCTGAAGTCTGGAACGCATAGACATCACCAGACGCTGGGTTTCATCCCTGGTGATGCTCTGCCAGGCCTCTACTGCAACTGTCTTCAGTTCCTGCTTGTCCTTGGGGCATTTTCCCTTCAGTTTTGTCTTCAGCAAGTGAAATGCATGCTCAATCGGATTCAGGTCAGGTGATTGACTTGACCATTGCATAACATTCTACTTCTTTCCCTTAAAAAACTCTTTGGTTGCTTTCGCAGTATGCTTCGGGTCATTGTCCATCTGCACTGTGAAGCGCCGTGCAATGAGTTCTGAAGCATTTGGCTGAATATGAGCAGATAATATTGCTCGAAACACTTCAGAATTCATCCTGCTGCTTTTGTCAGCAGTCACATCATCAATAAATACAAGAGAACCAGTTCCATTGGCAGCCATACATGCCCACGCCATGATACTACCACCACCATGCTTCACTGATGAGGTGGTATGCTTTGCATCATAAGCAGTTCCTTTCCTTCTCCATACTCTTCTCTTTCCATCACTCTGGTACAAGTTGATCTTGGTCTCATCTGTCCATAGGATGTTGTTCCAGAACTGTGAAGGCTTTTTTAGATGTTGTTTGGCAAACTCTAATCTGGCCTTCCTGTTTTTGAGGCTCACCATTGGTTTACATCTTGTGATGAACCCTCTGTATTCACTCTGTTGAAGTCTTCTCTTAATTGTTGACTTTGACACACATACACCTACCTCCTGGAGAGTGTTCTTGATCTGGCCAACTGTTGTGAAGGGGGTTTTCTTCACCAGGGAAAGAATTCTTCGGTCATCCACCACAGTTGTTTTCTGTGGTCTTCCGGGTCTTTTGGTGTTGCTGACTGCTGAGCTCACTGGTGCGTTCTTTCTTTTTAAGGATGTTCCAAACAGTTCATTTGGCCACACCTAATGTTTTTGCTATCTCTCTGATGGGTTTGTTTTGTTTTTTCAGCCTAATGATGGCTTGCTTCACTGATAGTGACAGCTCTTTGGATCTCATATTGAGAGTTGACAGCAACAGATTTCAAATGCAAATAGCACACTTGAAATGAACTCTGGACCTTTTATCTGCTCCTTGTAAATGGGATAATGAGGGAATAACACACACCTGGCCATGGAACAGCTGAGCAGCCAATTGTCCCATTACTTTTGGTCCCTTAAAAAGTGGGAGACACATATACAAACTGTTGTAATTCCTACACCGTTCACCTGATTTGGATATATATACCCTCAAATTAAAGCTGAAAGTCTGCAGTTAAAGAACATCTTGTTTGTTTCATTTCAAATCCATTGTGGTGGTGTATAGAGCCAAAAATATTAGAATTGTGTCAATGTCCCAATATTTATGGACTTGACTGTATATCCAACGACATCTGGTTGTGAAATCCCCTTTGTGGGGTTGACTTACACCAACTTATGTGACTGGTTCTGCTGTTTATCCATAGACCCTATCTAAGGTACAGCCAGCTATTCCCATTTCCATCCCGCTCTTATTTCCCCATCTAGCCTGCATTTCCCTCATTGCGGTTTAATTGAACATTCAGCTTCAGCGGCACTCTATGTGGATTGCTACACCCTTAGATTGGAAGATTTCCAGGGTTTTGCTCTGTGGATTGAGTGGTTTTACCATGTGAATAATCTCATCCTTGCTTATCCCACTGGCTGTGGAAGAGCCCGTGTATCCCCATAGACTTATTGCAGTGTGGACTGTATGTGATGGTTGTATGAGGTGTGCTGTCGGCACGTCTCTGAATTGTTTGACGATGTTGTCATTTTTAATGTTTGTATCAGTGGTAATTTTTTGCACTAATTCATTTTAACCATATTCAATAAAGTTGATTTTTTAAGTTCACGGTATTCCATTATAAGGTTTCTTGGTGATCTTTAATCCCCATTTTTTTTTATGTTTATGTATGACTTTAAGGAACCACGCCTGTTAGTTTAGGTGGGGACCTCAGCATAGGGATACGGTTCTGATTTTGAACCACCCTGTGCACAAATTAATTATTGGTCTACCTGGGTGTCTTTTTATACATGTTTTTGAGTAACTGTGTATGCATCGCAGGAACAAATAGGCAGACATTTAAATACTGTGGCAAGTAAAAAAATCTTCCTTATACATGCTTATCTGTGTAGTTAGAGATTTTCCCGGAGTTGAGTTTTATGTTACAGCATACCAAGGTCACTAATGCTAAGATTGTGGTGATAAAACTTTCTACAAACATAAGCCTGGAAAATGCTCTATTTCACGAGTACAATAGGCAGAATAGGATTAAAGAATATGGTTTTACATCATTAGTACTCAGCCCCAGACAGAGAGATAAAGATGGCATCTGATTTGCAATGTATTCATATGTCCCCTGATTACGGCATTCTTTTCCTCTGCTGCAATGCCTGCCAGGTGAACCTCAACACAAGCAGGGAGGCACAGGGGTCTGAGCAAGGTCACAGCTAAAACGGCAGTGTTTGAATACTAATCAGTGATGGGGAAGCAGAGGTCATCGCAGCCTGTCTGCTAGCAGGTAGCTCTGTGCTCTGTGGCAGATGGCAGTCATTATTGACTCTCTACAAAGGCCTTGCTTAAAGCCGTGCCCCAATGCTCAGTGATAGAGTCATTGAGATTCAGAGCGGGTACAGGCAGATGTGGTTTGCCAGAATCCACTGTAAACAATATGCCAGCAGAATGTAAAAAAAAGAGGCTGTGTGCGCAAACATGAAGCAGTCTTCATTTAAAAAAAAAAAAAAGTTTCAATTATTAACTGTCTGCGCTCGGTAGAGCATGCCATGCAATTAGCAAGAAGCAGACACAGCAAGGATATTCCCAGCCAGCTTAAATGTTTGCAAACAGTGAACATAGAAATGTTTTGTAAGAATTACACTGTGTAACAGGAGTTGAAAAGTTCAGTGTAGGTGGTGAATGAAGCTAAAGAAATTCAATGAAAGGGGTTAATCAGAGCTGTAGTTGGCATGTGAGCTTATGTAATGAAATAGTGCAAAAAAAGCAGTAATAGTATGTACAGTGCAGTAACCCACAGTAACCGCATTTCACTTTTTATTAGTCTGAAGTAGTCAGAGGAATGAAAAATGATTATTGGGTTACTATGGGAGACCACACTGTGTCCTTCACCTTTTATAGGACAGAATGTATTGAAGTATTTATTCAGCCTTGTAGGTTTCCTCTTCAAATGCTGCTTTGCATGCAAAATAACTGTGTTCCCTCATCACAATTTTCATTTATAAATATATCCAGTTTTAGGTTAGCTTCACAAGCAGACCAAAGCACAAGCACAGTAAGTATCCATGGACCACACTACAGTGAACCTCAACATTGTGGTGCACTGCATAAAAAAAATAGATGCAGGTCCGGCTTACCTTCATTTGCCATCTGTAAATGTATGGTATGCCTTAATGCAATGAAAGTTAATCCGAAAAATGTTGCATGTTATCCAGATTTTAAAGAGTGGACACTCTCTTTCACAAATGCAACAGGCAGCCATTAAAGGTCAACAGGAAAGTATGGAGGGTAGGAGAAGGCAGGATGCGGGCTGTCATCTCCAATTGGAAAGTGTGGTGGAAGCAGAGTGGAAGCATCAGTTGCCAGTGGGAAAAGTAGAGGATGGAAGGAGGCAGGTCAGAAGAATCGACTGCTAATTGGAAAAGTGGAGGGTGGGAGGAGGAAGGTGGGAATCCTCAATGGGCAATAGAAAAACATGGAGTGTCGGAGGAGGCAGGTCAGAAGCCTTAATTGCCAATAGGACAGTGTGGAGGGTGGAAAAAGCAGGTTGGAAGCATCAGTGGCCAATGGGAAAATGTGGCGGGTGGGAGGAGGCAGGTCAGATGCCTTAATTGCCGATAGGACAGTGTGGAGGTTGAAGAAAGCAAGTTGGGAAGCATCAGTGGCCAAAGATAAAATGTGGAGGGTGGAAAGGAGCAGGAAAAAGAAACGGCCGCACATCCGCTTTAGATCCAACTCGTTTTTATTGTAAAATTCCATATACATCAAGTCATCAAACAGGACCAGAATGCCAACGATGGACATGTTTCCTGCACCTCTCGTGCACTAAGTCATCCATTAGATGACTAAGTGCACAAGAGGTGCACAAAACATGTCCATCGTTGGCATTCTGGTCCTGTTTGATGCATGACTTGATGTATATGGAATTTTACAATAAAAACGAGTTGGATCTGAAGTGGATATGTGGCTGTTTCTTTTTCCTGTGATTGGTGGTTGCAAGCTGAGGTGACCACTCATCCAGATCCACCGGTTTTGTTTTTACTTTGAGGGGTCAGCTTCTTTACATACGCTGGGTGGAAAGAAGCAGGTCAGAAGCATGAACTGCTAATTGGAAAAGTGGAGGGTGGGAGTAGGAAGGTCGGAATCCTCAATGGCCAATGGGAAAACATGGATTGTGGGAGGAGGCAGGTCAGAAGCCTTAATTGCCAATAGGACAATGTGGAGGGTGGAGGAAGCAGGTTGGAAGCATCAGTGGCCAATGGGAAATGTAGGGAGTGGGAAGAGGCAGGCCAGATGCCTTGATTGCCAATAGGACAGTGTGGAGGGTGAAAAAATGCAGGTTGGAAGCATCAATGGCCAATGCAAAAAAATGTGGAAGGTGGGAGGAGGCAGTTCGGAAGCCTTAATTGCCAACAGGAAACTATGGAGGGTGGGATGAGGGAGGTCAGAAGGATCAATTGCCAATGGGGAAAGTGGAAAGTGGGAGGAAGCAGGTTAGAATACTCAATGGCCAATATGAAATTGTGGAGGGTGGGAGGAGGCAGATGGGAAGTCTCAAGGACCAAAAAGGGACAGTGTGGAAGGAGGCAGGTTATAAGTATGATAAGAAATATGGGTTTCCTTTCTGTACCTCAGGCTTTGGCAATCCCAAGGTGCAGTGAAGATGATCTAAGAGATGCATGTTCTAATGACCAAGAGGTGTTGTGAGAAATAAGAACCTTCTACAGATTCACTTTTTCATAATTACAAACCATAGGAAATAAAGGGAAAACTTAATCTCTATGTTGATTAGTACAGTGTGGTGCCATACTGTGTTAGTAAATTTAACATGGCTATCCTGTTTGTGTTTTGGTCTCTAAGTAAAACCCACTAACAATGTTGTGTCAGTCCTTAAGGTGGGACAATAGTTTGTATACAAATCAGAAGATCGTTGAACCCATGCATGAACAATAATTTTTGTCTGTGTTGTTTCTCTTTTATTGCAATGTGCTCATATCACATGACTGATAGGGCAGGGCAGACATGTTTAATTCAGATATAAAAAAAGATATATATTGAAAGTCTTATAGCCCCTGTTGTTGTGACTCACCTGATTTGGATCATATACCATCAGCCTGTTCTGATACTGTGCAGTGTTAGTTACTCCTCCTGAAATAAAAAGTAATCCAGAATGATTTTAAAACCAAATCCACCACAAATCGTCCGTATATATCTTCATCTTGTAATGTACACAGCAAAATGTAAAAATGCCATTAATATCCTGAAAAAAAATGATGCATCATACAGAGTGTGTTTTGTGTACTCGTATATTTCTCTTTTGAGCTGCTTTTACCATTATAACACTAACATCATGCTTGATTCTCATAGCAGCAGCATCCAATACTGTAGTTACAACACAAAACAGGGAGTACTGAAAATTGTGTTTAAAGATGAGGCTTGGTGTTTCTTGTGCCCTTGGTAATTCTTTTTTACACAAAGATATTGGTTTCTTATCAGCAATCAAGTACATACATAGATGTTTTAAATCATTCCTCTATTCAGGAAAGCAACACTGAAAATGCCATCCCTATGCCCACTATTGATAAGTCCAGGTCCTTTAATAATATGCATAATAATAATAATAATAATAAAATCTGGGTAGCAGTGACTATAACATGATTTCATTTTAAAGACAAAACTAAGATGAATAATGCAGCTAGACCAGATGGCTTACACCCAAGTGTCCTTAAAGAATTGAGACTCTTTAATGAATAGCTTGATACCAATGGATTGGTGCAAGGCAAATGTAGTTGCTAATTTTTAAAATATTTATCATGTAACTACAGACATGTTAGCTTAACTTCTATAGCTGGGAAGATACTAGAGCAGTGATGGCGAACCTTGGAACCCCAGATGTTTTGGAACTACATTTCCCATGATGCTCAACTACACTGCAGAGTGCATGAGCATCATGAGAAATGTAGTTCCAAAACATCTGGGGTGCCAAGGTTCACCATCACTGTACTAGAGAGTTTGATAAAGAACCATATAAAAGAGATTTTGTTAGAAAACAAGATTATATTATATAATTTTAATGAATAGGAAAGCAAAAACTTAAAAAAAGAAGTGGCTGTGGACATAGCATACTTGGACTGCACAAAAGCATCTGACACAGTTGTTTAAGTTAAAGTGGTTGTAAAGACAAAATGTTTTTTATCTTAATACATTCTATGCATTAAGATAGAAAGCCTTCTGTGTGCAGCAGCCCCCCTAATACTTACCTGAGCCCCATCTCTATCCAGCGATGTCCACGAGTGCCTCGGCCGTCCGGGATTCTCCCTCTTGATTGGCTGAGACACAGCAGCTGTCAGCAAGTCAGTTAGCCTATGAGGAGAGAAAGGGGATTGGATTGCAGCTCTGAGTCTGAATGCCTACACAGTGCCTTAGCTCGGTACCCCCATAGCAAGCTCCTTGCTGTGGAGGTACTCAACAGGAGGGAGGGCCCAGAAGCATCAAAAAGGGACCCGAGAAGAGGAGGATCTGGGCTTCTCTGTGCAAAACCACTGCACAGAGGAGGTAAGTATAGACATGTTTATTTTTATAGAAAAAAAAATTAGACTTTACAATCACTTTAAGGTCTATAGGCTTAGAAAACTCTGGGTGTTGGCACCCTTCCTTTTTAACCGCTTCCCCACCGCGCGCCGTCTTTTCACGGCGGCAGTGGGGGAGCGCTGCGCGAATCGCCGTAAATAGGCGGCGATTCGCAATTGGCCACCAGGGGGCGCGCGCGTGCACTCCTGGGGAGTGTGCCCGCGGCTCGGGCGGACCCGATGTCCACCGGCGAGCCGCGATGAGCGGCAAAAGAGAAAGAACGGGGAACCGCCGATGTAAACACGGCGGTTCCCCGCCCTGTCAGTGGGGCATGAGAGATCTACTGATCCCTGTCACTGGAATCAGTTAGATCTCTCATGCCCATGTTAGCCCAACCCCCCCACAGTAAGAACACACCCAGGGAACACAGTTAACCCCTAGCTCTCCCCCTGCAGGTTAACCCCTTCACCGCCAATGACATTTATACAGTAATCAGTGGACATTTAAATTTCTGATCGCTGAATAAATGTCATTGGTCCCAAAAAAGTGTCAAAATGTTCCGACAT
>BLSH010412485.1:225740-243168 GCA_018402905.1 Glandirana rugosa
AGGTTAACAAACGCTTTAACTGAACTGGGTTTTATTCTCCCCTGTGAAGAGATGTTTAAGGTGGATATGATCACCTTGAGTAAATGCATGAATTGCCTATATAGTGAACTTAGTGCAAAGAACAAGGAAACATTCTTTGCAACTCGAAGAAAATAATTTTACCCTCCACATGTGGAAAGTCTTCTTCACTGTAAGAGGTAGGAAAACGTGGAAAAGACAGGAACTAATTCTAGCCAGTTCAGTTGATTTGTTTATTGCCTTAGGGGATCAGTATGGATTTTTTCCCGTTGGTGCAAATTGGAAAATGCTTTATAAGGGATTTTCTCCTTCCTGCGGAACACTTGTAGGTATAGAGTTCTGTATATGGAGGTTTTCACTTTATTTTATTATTTTTATTAAGGGTGTATTTATTTTTCTGCCCATAATCATCTGGAATCAGTAATACAGTGCCTAGTCCATAAGTGTGTTATTTTCAGTATAATTATTGCAAATTTTTCAACAGAACCTTACACTGAAAGGTTAATGCTCTGCTGTTTGAAAAAGATCTTTTACAGTATGCTCCACATGTACAGCAATACAGATCTATAAGGCTCAGATAATTTGCAAACCATACACTCTCCTCATTACCTACTTCACTGGTTGCACACGGCATGCACTGGCTGATATTAATAAGGGAGAAAGTAATTACCAACTCTCTAGGGAAACATGCTTTAGTGTTTTGGCTTTTCAGTGATCACATTTACACTTCTTGAAAAATATGTGTCTCTTGGCAAGCGTTGAAGCTGATGTTTAGCAAAAATATTTTATGGGGATACAGCGTCATACACATTAGGTATGTGTAATATGGTGAGTCCCCTTCACAGCCCTAAGATAGATACTAGCCCTGAGATACTGCCCTGAGCAGCTGTCTTCTAGCACTGTGAAGGTTAACACCAATGGCTCCTAATCAGGAAAGTTGCACCGCTCACCCATCCCCTCCTACTTCTTTCACCGTTCACAGAACTAGTCTTACTACACTACCATAATGCATCGAATTCTGTGAATGGAGGAGGAGAAGTTGAATGACAAACGCTCCCCATCATGTGCTGCCGAAGGGATGGTGTGTGCACTGAACCTGACATCACATGTTGCCTGTCATGGACGGCATCGTGAGCCAGTGGGGGTATAAAGAGGAGATCAGAGGTGGAGTGCAATCTGAATATCGGGGACCACAGGTGTTTTCTTGACCCTCCTGGTAAACGATTTTATGGCATTACAATTTAAAGCCTATTTGATAGGATTTTCTAATCCCAAAAGCAATATTTTTTGGTATATTTTTTTCTCTGCCTTGTACTGGGGGATGGTGTAGTCCTTTATATGTGTTTTCACCCTGTATATTACTTGGTGGGGAGGTTGGTTAGAGCTGTTGCTTTATGTTATGTTGATTTTTATATGCTTCTTGTGTCCAGAATTGGAATTCCATGAATACTTGGAGGCTGGCACCCTGTAATGCCTGGTGGGGGTGGGTGGTGGTAGTTGGGGGTCTAATGCGCCAGATCCAAACCCTTTGGTAGTAGGACACTGCCGCTGTTCCTTGGCAGTGTTGTGCACATGCTTAAGCCATTTGTGGCCGGGAGCTATGCACACCTCTGGCACCCAGGGGTCGTTGGTGGCTGATCAAGCTCAGCTCTTCCTGTAATCTGATAGGTGTCTATGGCGCATGCTCAGTCACTTCCTTGGGACTGCCGTGGCCATCTTGGAAGCACCCGGATGCCTAGGGCATTCCAAGCACAGATTCACCACCTGCGCCCCATCAGGGGGCTATATTAGAACGGGACTACTTTGGCCCATTATGGCTCCCTGACCCTCCACCATACCGGAGAGAATGCTGCTGTATCTTGGATAAATACTTTGAGACAGTATGTCTATATGCAGGCTGCCGGTCTGGTACATAGAGGCCCCTTGTGTGGCCCTTGGAGGCATATTTTATACTTTGCTTTATTGGTGTTGCAGGACTCTGGAGGTGCTTCCCACGGAAAGTAACAAGCTCATATTTAACTTTATAGAACATTGAATCCAAACTTGCCTCTTTGACAGCTTGATATTATAGGTGTGGCTGTGACACAGATGTATATACCTACTCTTAATTTTTGAAGGAATTAAATGATTGCAAGACATCTGCTCCTCTAAGGCCCCTTTCACACTGGAGCGTTATTACAGCGGTAAAGCGCTAAAATTACCGCTGTAATAACGCTCTAAATATTATTTTCATGCATCTCTATGGATGCTTTCTCACTGAGGCGTTGCGCTAGCGCAGCGCTTCAGAAAATCATGCAAGCATGATTTTTCAGGAATGTGGGGAGCGGTGTATTCACCGCTCCTCCACCGCTCCTGCCATTAAATTCAATGGGCAGCGCTCCCGTAGCGGCTGTACACCGCTCCGGGAGCGCCGGCACTTTTAACCCCTGTTTAACCCGTTGTGGGGGGGTTAAAATTGCCCCGCACCCGCCTGCATAGCGGCGCCGTAGCGCCTCTATAACAGCGCTAAATCCCCGCTGAGACTAGCGGGGATTTACCGCTACCGCCCGCCAGCCCCAGTGTGAAAGGGGCCTAACTGAGCACAGGTATGTATTGGACTAAAAAGACATGCATTTAAAACATGTGTAAGTCAGTTTGGTTTTGCAAGTTCTTTTATATGTCCTCCTGTGCTATGTATTTTGTGCAATAAACTCCTGAGGACCTCCTAGGATGCTGTTTTCTTCCCATCTATACAAGTGTTTGAAACGTAGCTACTGCCCATGAAACACGTCAGGCCACAAGAAATCAGTATATGTCTATGATAATATGAGGAATTGTCATATTATAGACTTGTTGGATGAATTGATTAATTGTATATGTTTTATAACAAACTTTTTTTTAATATATGTGTATCTTTAATGGAGAAATTGCATTTTATGAACATTTTATGTGCCTTAAACATCCCATTTTCATATCTTTTGTTGCTTTGTTTTGGTTATTTTCTTGGCATGTTAAACTGTTATGCAGGTACCCTATATGCTATTGATAACACTATTGCATAATGTGCTCTGTTGTGGCTTAACCTTTCCTGCCCTGGTCAAGCAAATATTGGCAGAGAGGGCACTGCAGATTGGATAAAAATATTGTGGTATTTGTGGGGGGGGGGGGAGGCACCTAATTTGGTGGGAGTCTCTATTTAATCAATCTTAGTCCTTGTAATCCTTTTCCTGTCAGTTGCTCCCAAGGGACAAAAGGGGAAGGCCAGGAAGCAACAAAAATGAAGTTTACAATTATTATACAGGCCATAGGCTCCTGCTATTCCCCAGAGAAAAGCCTTGAAATTCAAATCAACACTTGTCAACACCCACCCTAATGTCTCTAGTAGCAACCTTCCCATGCCAGTTTTCTGTAGCAGAAGAACAAGATATTCCCAAATGCCCCCAGCACTTGTATGCCAGCCTGTAAAACATTTTGATACCTACATGACATTCAGTTAGTGTTTACATCTACTTTAACAAACCTGCCAGTGCCTACAAGCCATGCATTAATCTCTCCCTATGCATGTTATCAGCATCACTTTCTATGATTTTCCAACCCCAGCTAAAGCACATTGCCAATATGACTGCTGGGACCTAACATGTTTATAGTGAGGGTCTGGCTTATCCAAAAGTACCCTTATGAGCCCTTCTAAGCCAGATGACCGAAGTTTAAATGCCAGGCAGTGCCTTATGGTTAATATGGAAAATTCCTGCATTGTTTCACTGGGCCTGCAAACCACAAAGATATTGGATTCATCATGAACCCATGGTAACAATGAATCAGAACCTCATCCCTAGTAGATATGCTTTTCACAGAAGACTATGATACAATGTAAGAAATGTGCAGCTCCTAGAACACATCACCAAGCAGTAGACCACAGAAGCCTACAAGCCATGCGTTAATCTCTCTCTATGCACTTTATCAGCATCACTTTCTATGATTTTCCAATGACAGCCAAAGCACATTGCCAATATGACTGCTGGGACCTAACATGTTTATAGTGAGGGGCTGGCTTATCCAAAAGTACCCTTATGAGTCCTTCTAAGCCAGATGACCAAAGTTTAAATGCCAGGCAGTGCCTTATGGTTAATATGGAAAATTCCTACATAGTTTCACTGGGCCTGCAAACCACAAAGATATTGTATTCATCATGAACCCATGGTAACAATGAATCAGAACCTCATCCCTAGTAGACATGCTTTTCACAGAAGTCTATGATACAACGTAAGAAATGTGCAGCTCCTAGAACACATCACCAAGCAGTAGGCCACATAATTGGGATATGAGGATGTTCTAATTGTAAGTATTCTAATATATAGGGTTGCTGAAAAGAGTGGGGGCTTTGGGTGACAGGAGCACAACAATGCACTTGTCCTTTAATGTAAAATTATGGCCTCCCATTAAAAAAATGTGCTGCAGCACTTAAAGTGGTTCTAAAGGCAGAATGTTTTTTATCTTAATGCATTCTATGCATTAAGATAAAAAAACCTTCTGTGTGCAGCAGCCCCCCTAATACTTACCTGAGCCCCATCTCGATTTAGCGATGTTGCATTAGAGCCTCGGCTGTCTGGGACTCTCCCTCCTGATTGGCTGAGACACAGCAGCGGGCGTCATTGATGTCAATCAAAGTCAGTGAACCAATAAAGAGAGAGTGGGGCCAAGCCGGGGCTCCAAGTCTGAATGGACACGCAGAGCAGCGGCTTGGCTTGGGTTCCCCTCATAGCAAGCTGCTTGTGAGGGACCCGAGGAGGATCTGGCTCCTCTGTGCAAAACCACCGCACAGAGCAGGTAAGTATAACATGTTTGTTCGTTTTAAGCAAAAAATTAAACAAGACTTTAACCACTTGCCGACCGCAGTCTGACGGCAACAAAGTGGCGCGATATCGCAAACCACCGTCGTATGACGACGGCTGCGATATCACTCACTGTGAGCACGTGCGCGCCACCCGAGGCTTGCTCACTGTGTTCGGGGGGGCCAGGGAGCGGGTGGGGCGGACTCGATTGCCGCCGGCTACCCGCGATGGCCCCCCCGCAGTGAAAGAACAGAGGTCCGTGTAAGTAAACACGGATCTCCGTTCTGTTAGAGGGGGAAGGGCTGTGATCACAGGCTTCCTGTATATGGAAGCCGTGATCACTCCACTCCCCCAGCCAGGCCAGCCCACATACAGTTAGAACACGCCCAGGGAACACAGTTAACCCTTAGAGCACCCTCTCCAGGTTAACCCCTTCACTGCCAATGGCATTTACACAGTAATCAGTGCATTTTTATAGCACTGATCGCTGTATAAATGCCAGTGGTCCCAAAAAAGTGTCAAAATGGTCCGACATGTCCGCTGTAATATCGCAGTACCGCTAAAGATCGCAGATCACCACCATTACTAGTAAAAAAAATAAAAACCCAGAAATAAATTTTCATCATCTGTAAACACGGCAACTTTTGCGCAAACCAATCAATAAACGCCGATTGCGATTTTTTTTTTACCAAAAATATGAGGAAGAATATAAATTGGGCAAAACCGATGGAAAAAAAGTTTTTTATATATATATATATATTTAGAATTGTATTTTAGCAAAAAGTAAGAAATTTGTGCTTTTTTGCAAACTTGTCGCTCTTCATTTGTTTATAGCGGCGATCAGAAATGACGCAGAGGTGATCAAATACCACCAAAAGAAAGCTCTATTTGTGGGGGAAAAAAGGACGCAAATTTTGTTTGGGTACAACGTCGCACACCC
The DNA here is from genome assembly GCA_018402905.1 of Glandirana rugosa. Taxonomy (NCBI): domain Eukaryota; kingdom Metazoa; phylum Chordata; class Amphibia; order Anura; family Ranidae; genus Glandirana; species Glandirana rugosa. The sequence goes on from BLSH010412485.1 coordinate 231,510, forward strand.
GCGCAATTGTCAGTTAAAGCTACACAGTGCCGAATCGCAAAAAGTGCTCTGGTCCTAAAGTGGGAAATCCTTCTGGGGTTGAAGTGGTTAATATAACTTTAATTATAAATGCACATGCATTTACAGCTTTGGCTTAGTCCCCCTGCAAAGTTCCACAAATACCTCTTGATTCTGCAATTGAAGTCCACCTAATGCAGCTTTCTGTTACAGTGTAGCGATATTGCTGCACTACTCTTCAATTCAAAGTAGCTTTGCCACTTTGATGTAGACTTTCCCTGCTTGCACTTAATTGGGATAAAATATGGATGCAACATGAAACATGGTATAAAAGGTTGAGTAACCTTTAAAATTAGTGCATTTTTTTTAATGCATCCTAGCTTCTTATAGTGCACCTGTAGTTTGCCATAAAGGGCAAAACAACATGTTGCTGCACTGCAAGCACCCTAAGATGACTATAGTTTTCTTCCATGCTTTCCATGTACCAGTAGCAGCTGGTGCTCGATAATTCTGGGGGGGGGGGGCGGGAAACCAACGTCACCCCCCCTCGGCGGGAGACATAACGGTTCCACACACACAGGGGGAAATGAATGTGGGAGAATGGATGCGGTGAACACCCCCCTTCCTCCCCTCGCGAGATGGACAGCCTCCGGGGGGGGGGGAGTGCTGTATGGCATCCATGTCACAGTGCACAAAGGTGGCTGGTGGGTCGGTCTTCTCCTCCAGCCGTGCTCTTCTATCTCCTCCTCCTAGGCATCCAATAGGATCCCCTGATGTTTTGGTCAATCGGGAAATGGGTCTCGCGACCTGCTTCCTGATTGGCAGGGAGGAGATTTAGTGTGAAAATAGTGAATATTCATTCGCTATTGTCACACAACTGGGTTGGCTGAGAGAGCATTGCACTGCGCCCCAAGACAACCCTTTTTTGAGGCCTATTAGATCCTCTGGCTCTAATCACATGCTTCAAAAAAAACACCCCCCCCCCACAAGCATCCCACGTCCCTGTATGTAGATCAGGGGGGCGGGCGCATGAATGGGGGGGTGGCGCCCATGCACCCCTAATGGATGGGCCACCACTGCTGGAGGTGCTAGGTATTTCTTATTTCTTATTGCTCTGGCAGTAAATGGTTGCATTCCAGCACAGGCTGAATCAAGACACTATATGGTGCTTGCTCTACAGTGAACCTGTTGCTTTGCCGTTTAGTTTTGCTTCAAATAAATCCAGGCAAATCAAGCAAGTTTTTTTTATTCTACTCTTTTTGCCTTCCATTCATCATACTGGAAATACTTTGCAACCAAATACTAATTACTCCTTTATCTATAGAGAAAACACTTTGAGTGTTGTGGTAAAGTTATGGAAATACAGGAGTCATTTAAGGATGGGCAGATGTCTCATTGCCCATCATTCTTGTGGGTACATCTGCCCATTTATGCCCTAGGCTATCTGGCACCTGCATTTTACTTTTACCATCATATAATCTCCACTGGTGTACTCCTTACTTCTGTATGAACTAATCAGCTGTTTTAATATGTTACTTTGACACTTTTTAGATACTTTAACCCAAACAAAAAGCATAAACTCTGGGTTATTTTAAGATATAAAAAAAGAAAACAGTCTCAAAGAAAGAGAGAAAAAACACAAACACATTGTGGAATATTTTACTTCTCTTCTGCAATGTTGGAGGTCCTTGATAATTATATGCACTTCACATACCTCTTCTCTCACTTTTAGATTAATCTTCTGAAATGAGATGCAGTGGATTTGCATACAGATTTGACGACACAAAAATAGATATGAAATTATTAACAGTCTATATATGTTGTAATTTTTTTCCTAGTGTGGAGTACCCTTGCCTACAGCGATATTCTTGGCTTTGAAAGTCATCAGGCTGATTTGCCTGCTCTTAGGTTATGGTACCCCATGCTGCTACACTGTCCCCTGCAATCAAAGCACTTGCACACATTCCGCCGTTTCCCCTAATAAGTATATTTTATTGATTGGCAGTTTTGATCTGCCTCCCCAGGGGGATACTCTGCATCTTACCAGCATTCTATAGATACATCTGGCATTAAATATGCCATCTTAAATGAGCATCAATTTTCAAAAACAACTTTTCTTCTAACTTTGAAGTGACACAGATGAAATTTAAAATATATTCTGCCTAAAAAAATGGAATTAACTATGCTGCATTTTATCCTTGAAGTTGTAGTCAAAGTATACCACGGGCTACTGAAAATTTGAACCTCTCAAAAGGCTGAAAGAGAACGCCACCGGAAAGGTGAACGGAAAGTTATTTCAATGATAAATACCAATATTTTGCAGAATGACAGGACTGTTCGGCAACCAGCCTTTTCCGAGAATTGGTAATTTCTCTATAAAGAGTTTCATGATTCAAGTGCTTATTCAACTTAGGTTAGCAAATGACAGCTGTGAGGTGCTCTGCAATGAAATGAACTGTGCCTACATAGTTTAATAGAGGCTCAGTAGAAAATACTCTATAATGTTTAGACTTCAGTAACTGGTATCAATTGTTAAAGGCTTATACATGATGAATAACGCTACTGAAACTGGTGGTCATGACAATCTTTCTACATTTAAACATCCCTTGAAAAACTGATACCACTTTTCAGACAAGCTGGAAGCGTATCAATCAAATATGTTTTACAGTACTTTTTTCCTTTTACTATCGGTATGATCAAATTTAACTTTACAGAACTGGCGCTTTCATTTTATTTTACTTACAGCTGCTTTTTGTAGGCCCAGTGGTTACCTGTACTATACATTAAAGAGCAATTCCAGCAACAAGTACAGTGAGGGGAAAAGGTATTTGATCCCCTGCTGATTTTGTACGTTTGCCCACTGCCAAAGAAATGATCAGTCTATAATTTTAATGGTAAGTTTATTTTAACTTTGAAAGACAGAATTACAACAAAAAATCCAGAAAAGCATTTCAAAAAAGTTATAAATTGATTTGCATTTTAATGAGTGAAATAAGTATTTGATCTCCTATCGATCAGCAAGATTTCTGGCTCCCAAGTGTCTTCTATACAGGTAACGAGCTGAGATTAGGAGCATGGGAGTGCTCTTAATCTCAGTTTGTTGCCTGTATAAAGGACAACTGTCCACACAAGCAATCAATCAATCCGATTCCGATCTCTACACCATGGCCAAGACCAAAGAGCTGTCTAAGGATGTCAGGGACAAGATTGTAGACCTCCACGAGGCTGGAATGGGCTACAAGACCATCGCCAAGTAGCTTGGTGAGAGGGTGACAACAGTTGTTGTGATTATTCGCAAATGGAAAAAACACAAAATAACTGTCAATCTCCCTTGGTCCTGGGCTCCATGCAAGATCTCACTTCATGGAGTTTCAATGATCATGAGAATGGTGAGATATCAGCCCAGAATTACACGGGAGAATCTTGTCAATGATCTCATGGCAGCTGGGGCCACAGTCACCAAGAAAACAATTGGTAACACAATATGGCGTGAAGGACTGAAATTTCCTGCAGTGCCCGCGAGGTCCCCCTGCTCAAGAAAGCACATGTACAGGCCCATCTGAAGTTTGCTAATGAACAACTGAATGTCTAATATGAAAGGGACAGATGGAAACCAGACACCAGCTTCAGTGTGCTTATCAAAAGCACATTACACAACAGTGACACTCCAATCCTCTTACCAGATGGAAGATAAAAGCAGGCATATAGGTATAACATCACAGGCTTCCCCTTCATAATGTACTCTCAGCCCTGTTTCACACGTGTGTGATGCGGGAACCTGCACGATTCCAGTGCCGCTTCCCGCATCGCACCTGTCCCGCACGCAGTTCACACTGGCTTCTGCGAACCGCTGCTGGTGTCATTAACGACTTGTGAACTCGCACAGGAATCAGATCGCATAGGTGAGAACACCCATGCGATCCGATACCAGTGCGGGAGAAAGAAGGCTCCTGCACCTTTTTTAGTGCGAATCTAATGCGAGTTCAGCCATACAACTGTATGGCTGAACTTGCATTGCTCAGAGATTGCATGTGATCAGCACCTGCGGTATGGGTGCGAATCACCTGCGATCTCTGAGATTGCAGTAGTGTGAACTCAGGCTAAAAGTGTTTCATCCAGGTGTAGGCTTTCCCTAGACCAGATCTCATTCATCAACAATGTAAATCAGCTTATCCATGTTAGGCTTTCACAGCAGTCAGGCTCCTCTTATAAGTATCTCCACTCAACGGGTATAAAGGTGCCAGTGACAACAATAAAAAAGCCACATAGTGAAGCCCGCACAGGTATCAAGCAAAATGTATTAAAAGTTTCATCCAATAGGACGTCGTCAGAGGCATGGCTTCCCTACACAGGCACGCATAATTTAAATACAAAAAAACAGAAGTCCCGGATGATGTGACAACTGGAAATGAGCTGCTGGAACGCATCACGTTACCATGCTAGCGTTCCAGCACCAGGAAGTATACCGCTTCATGCATACAGGGGAGCAGAACTTAAAGGCGTCATACACACGGGCGTAATAGCAAAACGTCGGGACCAACGTCAGGCAAAAATCAGCGTTTTTGTCTGCGTTTTGCATCGGCATTAATGAGCGTCAGTGAGCGTCGGAGTCAATAGGCGTTTTGTTTAACCACTTACCAACCGGAAGGTTTTGCAGCTTTAGGACCAGAGCACTTTTTGCGATTCGGCGCTGCGTCACTTTGACTGACAATTGCGCGGTCGTGCGACGTTGTACCCAAACAAAATTTGCGTCCTTTTTTTCCCACAAATAGAGCTTTCTTTTGGTGGTATTTGATCGCCTCTGCGTCATTTCTTATCGCCGCTATAAACAAAAGAAGAGCGACCATTTTGCAAAAAAACCCAAATTTCTTACTTTTTGCTAAAATTCAAATCCAAAAAAAAAATACAAAAAAACATTTTTTTTCACCGTTTTTGGCCGAATTATATAATTCCTCATATTTGCGATAAAAAAAATTGCAATCGGCGTTTATTGATTGGTTTGCGCAAATGTGGCCGCGTTTACGGATGGTGAGAATTCATTTCTGGGGTTTTTATTTTTTTTTAATTTTTTACTAGTAATGGCGGCGATCTGCGATTTTTAGCGGTAATGCGATATTGGGTGGGACATGTCGAATCATTTTGACACTTTTTTGGGACCAATGACATTTATTCAGCGATCAGAAATTTAAATGTCCACTGATTACTGTGTAAATGTCATTGGCAGTGAAGGGGTTAACCTGCAGGGGGCGATCTAGGGGTTAATAGTGTTCCCTGGGTGTGTTCTTACTGTGGGGGGGTTGGGCTAACATGGGCATGAGAGATCTAACTGATCCCAGTGACAGGGATCAGTAGATCTCTCATGCCCCACTGACAGGGCGGGGAACCGCCGTGTTTACATCGGCGGTTCCCCGTTCTTTTCCCTGTAGCTGCTCATCGCGGCTCGCCAGCGAACATCGGGTCCGCCCGAGCCGCGGGCACACTCCTCAGGAGTGCGGCGGGTGCGTGCGCGCGCCCCCTGGTGGCCAAAATGCGAATTGCCGCTTATTTACGGCGATTCGCGCAGGGCTCCCCGACTGCCGCCGTGAAAAGACGGCGCGCGGTCGGGAAGCAGTTAAAAGAAAAATTCCTCTGCTATTTTTTGACCTGAAAATGCCGGCGCTAAAACGCCGGTTAACGTCGCTACTGCGCCAATGCGCATTAGTGAGCATTTTGCTGGCTTATCATCAAAAACACCAAAACGCTACAGCCTCGGAACGCTCGGGTCCTGCGTTCGATTTACAGCTTAAGAACGCTGATGCTATCTACAGCTCAAAAACATCTTTTTTTATGGGGCCATTGAATAGCATGGAGAGCTGAAAAAAATGCGGCGCTAAAAAACGTTCGTGATTATGAGGCCTTATAATAACACCAGAACAGCATATTGAAGGAAGCAGAAAAGAGACACGGACCCGCCACCGCACCGCACTGCTCCCACCAAACCCTATTCTCAATGATTTAAATAATACAATAGAAAACAGCAATAAAATCTCTATGTAAAAATAGACTCTAAAAGCCTTAATATAGCAACGATACTTAGGGGGAACAGATTCATGTTAAAGGAGGTACCCCAAAAGTAACAAATGCCACAGAATAATATAAAAATACTTAAATGTATATATATATATATATATATATATCTCATAAAAAAAGTATATATATTAATGTTAAAATCATCTGGGAACGTCCAATTAATGAAAGAACTCCCACTAATGGATATTTTCAATAATGCAGTTATTTGGAACAATCAGATGATCTAACCCAATAACACAAAAAGATTAACACTTTACTCGCTCCCATTTAGTTAACGGTTATTCATGTAACAGTTAACTTCCCAATCAACATTTTAGCCAAACGGGTTGTAACATTTGAGATGGTATATCCACCGTGTTTCAATTACCCTTTTTACAAAGCTACCTCCCTAATGTGGTGTAAACCTGTCAATAGCTATAATGGTGGTTCCTGCAGGGTTTTTATTGTGGCATTCAAGATAGTGCTTAGATACACTATGTTTAGGAAACCCTTTTTTTATATTGGCCACATGCTCCTTTATTCTAACATTCATGGCCCTCATAGTGCAGCCCACATACTGTAGCCCACATGGGCAAATGAGCATATATACCACATCTTTTGATGTATAAGTGATGCAGGTCTTAATATCATACATTCTGGAGGTAGTATTAGATGTAAATTGGTAAATTTTCCTATTTTTATTCCGATTAATATGACAAGTAGCACATTTCCAGCATGGGTAGTATTCCTTCATTTTTTTGGAAAAAATGTAAACCCTATTGGGGGCATCAAGATTGTTAGGTGCCACCTGAAGTTCAAAGGTGCAACACCCATAAAAATGACCTGTGGATGATTAGGAAGGACCGGGTCCAGAACTTTAAAATTCTTCAATACTGGCCAATGTTTGGACCTTTTTAATATCCTGAAATTGATGTGAAAAAGTGGTGACGAATGAAATGTTGTTAAACTCCCTGTTACTATCTTTGGATCTCACAGCACCCTGCAGCATAGGTCCTCTATCTAGATTCCCCACCTCCACGATTACTCTATCCAGGTCCTCCGGCTTATACCCTTTGTCCAAAAACCTCTGTCACAAAATCAATGCTTGTTCCAATAAGTCGCTCTTATGTGTGCAGTTCCTTCTCAGTTGAATGAACTGACTTTTAGGAACTGATTTAAGCCATGCAGGGTGATGGCAACTCCCCTGTCCTATATACCCGTTCCTATATGTACTTTTAACGTACGTAGAAGTGGTTAATGTGCCCTCTCTAACCTCAATGTTGAGATCAAGGAAATGCACCATACTAGAGCTGGCTTCAAATTGTAGGGAAATACCTAAAGTATTTGAATTCAGTTGTTGCATGAACCCCTCAAGAGAAGCCATGTTGTCATCCCACAAGAGGAGGATGTCATCAATATATCGACCCCAGAAGATCACCTCTGGTCTCCTGTTAGTATAGATGAAGTCCTTCTCCCACTTGGCCATAAACAAGTTCGCCATGCTTGGGGCAAATTTGTCCCCCCATGGCGACTCCTCTATTTTGCAAATAGAAGGAGCCACCAAACCAGAAGTAGTTGTGAGACATGGCGAACTTGAGTAGATCAAGTATAAATTCGGACAGCCAACAAAAGGGGTATGTAAGTTTCCTGATCAGACAAAATGTTGGTAATTTCTTCCATATAAGAGGTCTTGTCTAATACAGCAATAACCCCCCCCCCCCCCTTTGCCTGCTGGATGGACCATAATGTCCTGTCTTTTCTTTAGGGATTCCAACCCCTCTTTAAACATATAACTGTTTCTATTTTTTGACTTGTAATTGGTCAATATTTTTAAGAACTAAGTCCCTAAAGACAGAAATTGAAAGGGGAATATTCCCAGGAGGATTGAGCAGGGACACATTAGCTAAACTGGGGGGCCTCACACCCCCAGCTTATTGTGTCTCTACTTTGTGGAGTTATCTCTTTATGGTAATTTTTCGGATATATTTTTGAACGTCCATAAAGGCTCTGAATTTACTAGTTAGGCTTATCAGGGGCAAACTTCAATCTATGATTTAAAACAAACTTTAACTATCTTTAAGGGGTTGACTACTCAGGTTGAAAATTCCTGCATCTTTTAACCCCTTCTCCTTTTTCACTCTGTGCCTTCTCCCCCCTCGGGTCCCTCTTTTGGTTCCCCACCTCTTTTGTTTTTTGTGGACCCTTGGGAAAAAAAGTAAGTGGTGGTGGGGCATTGATAGACTGTAGGGGCCTCAGGGGGGGGGGATAATACCCAGGACTATCCTATCCTGATGCACTGTCCCCATTATGTATATACCTTGGAGTATGATAAGAACTATATACCTATTTTCATAGGCTTCACTATAGTCCTCATGTTCTCTCTCTAATGGTTGGAATCTATTATATACAGGGAAATCCTCAGGATAGGGTCGTTGATAATAATTATCATGTCTCCTGATATTGCGCTCGTTACCTGAAGGGCCAGGTTGATTATGTGAATATTGGGAAAAGGCTTTTTTGGGCCAAACTTTTTCCTCTCCCACTCAGAGTGTTGTAATTATTGCACCCTCTATTTTTATTTTGAAGTCCTGCAATACTACTGGCATCCTTAGCAGGTGTGGAGGCCTGGGTAGCCCCTCCATTAGCCACAACAGACCTCTTCACCTGCCACTTGATTATTCCTATAGCCTTCCACATCCAGGGTGTATTTTTTGCTTTTTCTTACTCCTCTGCTCCTGATCCTCCTTTTTATTTTTAGCGCTGCATACAAACTATCTGGACTTTTTATATTTGCTTATCAACAAATAGCGCTGGCTGCTTAACCGCTTGCCGACCATCAGTCGGCAATTGACGGCGACAAGGTGGCGCTCCTGCGCAAATCGCCATCATATGACGGCGGCTGCGAGATCGTGCCCAGTGAGCGCGCGCGCCACCGCAGCCGCGCACTCACTGTGTTCGGGGAGGGCCAGGGAGCGGGTGCGGCGGCTTCGATTGCCGCCTGCCACCCGCGATGCCCCCCCCGGAGTGAAAGAATGGAGGTCCGTGTAAGTAAACACGGACCTCCGTTCTGTGAAGGGGGAAGGGCTGTGATTCACAGCCTTCCTCTACACGGAAGGTGTGATCACTTCCCTTCCCCTGCTAGGACAGTCCCGTCACAGTTAGAACACGCCCAGGGAACACAGTTAACCCTTAGAGCGCCCCCTGCAGGTTAACCCCTTCACTGCCAATGGCATTTACACAGTAATCAGTGCATTTTTATAGCACTGATCGCTGTATAAATGCCAATGGTCCCAAAAAAGTGTCAAAATGTTCCGACATGTCCGCCCTAATATCGCAGTACCGCTAAAAATTGCAGATCGCCGCCATTACTAGTAAAAAATAAAAAAAAAATAAAAACCCCAGAAATGAATTCTCATCATCTGTAAACGCGACCACTTTTGCGCAAACCAATCAATAAACGCAGATTGCGATTTTTTTATCGCAAATATGAAGAAGAATATAAATTGGCCAAAACTGATGAAAAAAAATGTTTTTTTATATATTTTTTTTTTGGATTTGTATTTTAGCAAAAAGTAAGAAATTTGTGTTTTTATGCAAAATTGTCTTTTGTTTATAGCGGCGATCAGAAATGATGCAGCGGTGATCAAATACCACCAAAAGAAAGCTCTATTTGTGGGAAAAAAAGGACGCAAATTTCGTTTGGGTACAACGTCGCACGACCATGCAATTTTCAGTTAAAGCGACGCAGTGCCGAATCGCAAAAAGGGCTCCGGTCCTAAAGGGGGAAATCCTTCCTGGGCTGAAGTGGTTAAGGGGTTATATTGCCATTATTAGAGCGCGGATGATATATATAAGCTTTTTATATATTGTTTTTATATTGAACATCTGAATAATTCAGAGGAGAACTGGGTGAAAGTGTTGTGGTCAAATGAGACCAAATTTGAGCTCTTTGGCATCAACTCAACTGGGGGTATTTTTCTGCTAAGGGGACAGGACAACTTCACTGTCTCAAAGGAATGATGGATAGGGTCATGTACTGTCAAATCTTGGGTGAGAACCTCCTTCCCTCAGCCATCAAATATTGTTTTCCCTCACTGTAAGAGCAATCAGTAATAATACTGATAATAATTCTATCTAGAAAAAAAAAGTACTTTTTTGAGTTCTAAGTTATTCCAGCAAAAATCCAGAGAATATCTCACATGGCCACTGGGAGTGAACTTCCTGCAATTTTGTGTTTCACTTCAGAGTACCACCAATCAGATTTGAACTTCCAGTGCAGGTCTGAACCTGAATGGTGGATGTGAGAAACATCTCAGTACTTACAATTTTTAATATCAGGCTTTCTGTCAGCAAGAGAGAGCAAGCGTCTGTGGTAGAGGGGGTGTTTGGGAATAGCCCTTCTGTATCTCAGAGGGAGATTTGAGGACCTTTCCCCCCCTTTCAATGTTTCATTGCAATGCACTTAGGGATTAATAATCAGGTGCTTTTTTAATATTGTGACTCCAAAAACTCTAAATTGCATTGTTGGATACCCATGCAGTAAACACAAATGCCATCCACAGCATGTGACATGTTTTATTTAGAATCTAGGACAATTATTTGCAAACCTTTTACAGACTGACTAACTAAAAATCAAGCACAAGTCTGTTTGAGTGTCTATATATTTTCATGTATGTTGGGATTATCCAGCATAATAATGATATACAACATTAATTATCACACTGATTTCTATCTAAAACAATGCTAAACAAAAAAGACACGTTAAAAAAAAAAAATTCTCACAAACCTGAGATCCAGAGAAGGCCATCTGCTACACATCCAGCATGACATGAAAGTGACCTGTCAAAAGACTGTACAAAAGTCCACTTGTTCTTCTTTGGACAGTATCGTTCTACAGAGGGTAACACCTGTCGAAGTTCATTCCTACCACCCACTGCATAAAGACAATTGTCCAGTGCCCCAAGTACAAAATGTTCTCGACAGTTTTTCATTGGAGGAATTTCAATCCACGTATTACTTCGAGGATCATATCGACAAGCTGTCCTCACAGCACAAGTACGACCAGTGGCATGTTCAACTTCTCCTCCTGCAGCAAACAGAAAGTCTCCCATGATTGCGACACAGTGGTGACTCCGTCCTATTGGCATGGGAGTCAGTTCACTCCAGTTTGCAATTCCTGCTATATGAACATTATCCTGATCAACAGGATTAAAGTATCTTAATTCACGAACTTTGCAGATTTCCCGCTTTTTACCACCCACAATGTAGAGGGTATTGGATTGAAAGCGTGGTTTTGTCCTTATGGTCTGCCATATTGGCTGTGCATAGATATTTTCATGGTATTCCAAGGCTTCATTTATAAGTCCTGTTGCCTTTTCACTACTTTGGATCAAAGGATGAGAAAGGGCGACAGCGTGAAGTGTATTTTTATCCATGAGGCCAAAACGTACATACTGCAGCAGTTCATCTATGTATTGGTAACGGCAGTTATGCTCCAGCCATCCCACAGCCAACTAAAAAAGATGAAAGGGTTAATTGTCAAGCTTGGAACATTGTTAATGTATTTAGTAATGTTTATGAAACTCAGACATAAAAAGTGTCTAATTGTAAACTT
>BLSH010412485.1:252540-266364 GCA_018402905.1 Glandirana rugosa
TATTAGATTTTTACATAAATACTTAAAACCTGGACGTTATGGAAAACACAAAAAGTAATGTAAGTTTTATCCCTTTCTTCCTTATTTATATACACGGAGTCTAACTTCTTCTCTCTGTAAAGTTTGTCGATCATTTTTATGTATAACTTAAAAAAGAATTCATATTGAACTTCACCAGTACTAGTATCAGACGTTTACGGTACATGATTTTGTTAAACTCGGAAGCCAATCAATATGCCATGTGAAACATGATGGTGCCTTACTCACCGACAACTATAGCATCATTAACTATTAAACCAAAACACATAGCTTGTCAGTAGTTTATCAAAAGCAAATGTCAACAGCCACTCATTCCGTGGTAGTACAAAGTGTACCGTATAACTAACCGAAGGCTCAAATTGTTTTAGTACATGGCATTTGCAGACTATGATCATGACCACTTCAAGTTATACTTAAGAAAAAATTCAATATGTATTTTTACTAGCTGTTTGAAATGTCTCTCTTCTTCAATCTGAGGCACATATATTTATTCCTTCTTTCCCTATTTTGAATGTAATGAAAAACACAAAAGGTATTGCAGGTCCAAAATTCATAAATACATTTTTAGATTATTTATAGTCAAAAGATCCCATGCATACTTTACTTTTCATTAAGACATTGAGTACTATATTTATACATATACAATAAATATTTTATTTTGACTAGGGATAAGCTTTAAATCTGTTGTCTAAGCTTAGCATAGCCAGAAAATTTACCGAATGTACATGGCTCCACATAATGGAAAAAAAAAATGAGTTCTGACACTTTGTATGGTGGAGCAAACCTCTAGGTGGTATACTTTTGCACAGAATGACTTTGGCTGGATAGATAAAGCTTGGGCCTTTATGGTAATATTAAAAACAACTCCTGCGCTCGGATACATCAACCAAAAAAGAGGAGAGCACAACGAAAGTTCTTTATAGACGTGGCATACACTCAGCACTTGGTGGTCTTGCTGCCCTCCGCAGGACCATGGGCATCCGAAAGGGAACTATAGAAAAAACACAAGAGAGAGGGGCGCACCGACCTAGTGCAATACCAGAAGAGCATTTATTAAAAGTAAAAGAATAAAATATACTCACAAACGGAGCAATATAAAAAACATCATGACAAATGATGAGAATTTCCTCCAAGGAACCAGTAAATCTCCACCTCAACAAGGGGACTAGACAGCGTCTGTACACCAGGCTAACGCGTTTCCAGGGCGAACCCTCTTCCTCAGAGCCTAGCAATCATGATTGCTAGGCTCTGAGGAAGAGGGTTTGCCCTGGAAACACGTTAGCCTGGTATACGGACGCTGTCTAGCCCCCCTGTGGAGGTGGAGATTGACTGGTTCCTTGGAGAAAATTCTCATCATTTGTCATGATGTTTTTTATATTGCTTTTCTATAGTTCCCTTTATGGTAATGACAGATTATGGTAGAATAGGGACCTAAGCACCGTCAAAGTTTAGTTCTCACCCCAATCCCTTTGATAATGACTGTAAAAGGCACATTTGTGTTCCCCCATGAGACTCCAGCTGCCTATACAGTGCATATTCCCGTGTGAAGTGACTGGCAGGCACACAGCTTTTATCAGCTCTTCTATTCCCAGTTTACTACAACAGTTGTAGTTGGGCTTCATGAACATTCACCAAGCCCTAGGTGTATGCCTATGTTGCCTTTGGATGATCTTAGTAGGATTAGGCATCCCTCAGGGCTGGTTCACACCAGAACATGGTGCAGGAAAGACACGTTCTGTGCTAGTTTCCCGCACTCTGTTCAAAGCACACTGCCTTTACAATTTGTTGCGGGTGCCAATACATTGTTAAAAGCACCCCAAGTGCATTTGCAGGTACCAGATCACATGGTACCACAGTATCATGTGATTTAGTGCGACACACTTTTCAAAAGTAGTACCTCCGCTACTTTTTGTGCGATCTGGTGCAACTTCAGCCCATTCAAATGAATGGGCTGAAAATTGCACTGTAGGCTAACACATAGGAATTGCACAGGAACATGGACCGCCTTCCTGTGCGATTTCTGGTGTGAGCCTTCATCTTTTTAAATATAATGTTAGACATACAACAAAGTGTTACTCTAAAGCAGGGATATGCAATTAGCGGACCTCTAGCTGTTGCAAAACTACAAGTCCCATCATGTCTCTGCCTCTGGGTGTCATGCTTGTGGCTGTCAGAGTCTTGCTATGCCTCATGGGACTTGTAGTTCTGCAACAGCTGGAGGTCCGCTAATTACATATCCCTGCTTTCACTGTAGATGCAAGGAAAGGAAAGTGTGCACATATTCCCTAATACTTTTCAGTCCCAATCCTGGGGCCAATGCAATTACATTTGTTTATTAACCCTTTGGTGCCAGCGCCTCCTGGCACTTTAAGGGGTTTTAGCTGCTGGGAGGCAGTGTGGAGTTTATGGTCATGTGACCGCCGTGATTTGCTGTTACGGTGGTCACATGATCGAAAAGCTCCTGCTCGTAAGCAGCGATCAGGAGCTTTCCGTTAGTGCTGATACCTGTTCCAGGAGCGAGCTCGGCACAGCTGTTTTTGCAATATTGCACATAGATATACAGCAGCTCGGCACCAAGGTCCACCCGCTGAGAGGCCACGTATTTGCATGTTGTCGACGCCAAGAAGTTAATGATATAAAGTAGGAATTAAGAGCATGATCTCAGAGTTTGTTGATAAGGTCTAATTATGCTGGGAAATAATCCTGTCACAGGACATTGCATCATTACAGGAAGATGCTGACAAAATGGGGGCTTGGGCGGCTACATGGCAAATGAGGTTCAATATTAAGAAACTTAATATTATGAATTTGAGTGCCAAAAATACACCTGCAAATCACATTTTTTTCCCTTGGGAGCATCAGTGATAGAAAAGGATCATCATGGGGTGCTTGTAGATCAGACTTATCAATAATATGTAACGCCAAGCCCCAGCCACAGCTAACAGAACTAGCAAAATAATCTCATGCATTAAAAAGGGGTATACATTGCAGAGATAAATTAATAATACAAAGCATTGGTCCATCCTCAACCTGAATATGCAGTTCAGTTTTGGTCACCAATCCTCAGGGAAGACATTGTTGAATTAGAGTTCAGCAACGGGTAACAAAAATAATAAGGGGGGGGTGGAGAACCTCAGCTACTGTATGTAGATCCATTACGTACATTAGTTATTAATTCAAGAGGCACTTAACCCCTTGATGCCGATGTAACACATATATATGAGGACCCCACTGCACTGGGTTTTTTTCCGTGGGGCTGCATAAATGCATACCTCCCTTTGTGGTCACCTGATCACAGTGGTAGCCTCTGGATAGCTATCACAGTGATCAGTCACTGTGAAGCCCGATACAATGTATCCTTCTCTCTCCTTGCAGAGAGAAAAAAAATAATTTAAAAATACCTAGATCAAGGTTTGATCCAGGTCAGTGCCAGGGTTAGTATTTGGGTCACGTAAGGCTCTAAGATCAGGGTCAGTATATTTTGGGAAGGATTTTCTTTTAATTTTTTTTAATTAGCATCAGTGTCAGTATGTTTTAGGTAGGACATAAAAAAAAGCAAAATGCGCACTATTGTTTCTGGGCTGTATACTACGGATACAAACAACAGATGACATACACATATGTGGTAATGCTGCTATCAACAGGAGCAGGAGAATTTATTTTGGCTTGTTCTTTGGTGGTAGGTTATGGTCGTAAAATATACAGCTAAATTAAAAAATGTTTTTTTTTTTAATATTTTGGGCCAGTTTTCCTTTGATAATAAAAAAAATCAGAAGATATCCATAGCCGTTTACTACCAAATGAAAGCCCAATTTGTCCTAAAAAAAAAGTATAATAATCCACCTGGATACACAAAGTAGTTGTGATAATATGAACGTTTTTACTAACACAAATCAAAGTTGCAAAATTGTGCTTAGGCATTAAGATTTGTTTTACCCTTAAGTGTGAAGGGGTTAGGAGGGGATATGATTACAAAGTATGAATATATCAAAGGTAACTCCAGTAACTGATAAACTGTTTACTCTGAGGTCCCTGAAGATAAAACACAGCCACGATTTTAGGTTAGATGAAAAGAGGTGGGTTCTTTACCAGTAGAACCGTAAAAGTTTGGAACTCCTTCTCCACTCCCCCAGGAAGTGGTACTAACTAAGTGTCAACATCTCCAGAAAACCTTTTAGATATCTCCTGGGGACGCAGAATATTCAGGGCTATGGAAATTGTTAGCGTATAAAAATCACACACGTAGGTCAAACTGGATGGTCCAGTATCTGTTTTCAGCCTTATAAACTATGTACGGTAACTATAGGTAATCTATGTTTGAGCATTTCTGTGCAGTTTAAGGAAAACTTTGTGAACTCTTAGGAATGTTCTTGATTTCTTCATTGATCTCATTAAATGTCACCTGAACATCTAATTTAGAATGATAAATGCAGATTTATTTAACAAACAATACACACAACATTTAGCAAGCCCATATCCTTACTAAACACACATTATAAAATCATGATCATTGATTAGAAAATGTGATCCATTTTTGACCTCCTTATTTAGCACCAACTAAAACAAATGCCTTCAGCAGCTGCCAATTAGACCAATGCAGCAGGCCATTTAAACCCAAGAATAAAGAATGAGTTTTGTCACTCTGAGACAGGAAGTGTGTTACTGGCAGGGTCACCATGTAAAATAATGAGAAAGGAAGAAAACTAAAGCAGCCACCACCACATCTAGGAACTCCACAATATATTAACTTTTGTCTTGGGTAGGATATGCATTAAGATGAACAGTATACTGGCCCATTCTTGTGTACAAATTTGCTTCATAGTTGGTCGATGGCATTACCCAGTACACCTGGCCAATTTGTCGACATTCAGCATTCTCCTCGGGAGTAATCATTTACGATGGGGGAAGATCGCCATGGAGCAGGCAATGTTCATGATGGACAACAGATCACTGGATGGGTCAGACTCAGATTTCTGGGGTACCCTTATCTTGAGGACTTCAAGATTCTGACCCCCTTCCATAAGGGAATGAGGCTCGTGTCTCCATCAACATGTTAAAAGCATGTTTCTTGGCTTTATATGGGGGGGGGGGGCTGGTATTTATTTTTAGTGGACTCCAATTTTTTCTGTTTCAGCATGGGGTTCACCTTAAAAATCCATACCAGACCCCTATTTAGGACAAGGGTCTGGTATGTATTTCTAGGGTGACCCAACAACATGTTTTTTTGCATGAGGTCCCCCTTAAAAATGCATATCAGACCCCTATCTAGGATAAGGATCTGGTATGGACTTTAAGGGGGAACCCACACAATTTTTCTTCTTCTTCTGCAAAGCATATGGGCTGGTATCTTTCAGAAAGAAGGATGCACATGTGTTGTCCCCCATTTTCTGGCCCCCATCCTTCATGCCTGGATATAGGGTCTAGTGTGGATTTTGAGGGTGACCTCTAATGAACATGACAGTGGCCACCTTCATGAATATGTGATTAATGGCTGGTTAAACTCATACCGCACTGTCACCAATACATGACAATGCCGCTCTCAGTATCACCCTGCACAAAGATTTTCCAGCTTGTAAGTGCCAGCACACTGAGAGCGATTATCACTGGGTTTACTTAACTAACACAGTTAACCTTTTACACCCCAAATCCGCTGCCACCATATAGTTTATCATTTTATAAACCATTCACAATAATAATCATGGCTTTTATTTAATGTCTGTAATACATATTGTCATTACAGACAGGAATATTAACAGATTTGCCACACACTCTTCCAAGCGACAGGGATTCTTTTAGTTCTGAGTGCATTAGAGATAATGTTAATGATTTTAAAATATTGTTTAATAATAGAAAAGGTAAAAAGAAGTTACAAAGGAAATGAGACAACGATGCAACAGAAACCAATAAGTGATTAAGAAGGAAAGTACATAAAGTCCTTGTTCTGTGAGATCCAGTCTGAGTCTGAGAATTGGCCAATGGGATGCCACAGTCTTTAGGATTATGTAGCTGCCCCTCCCTCAGATGCATGTATGAATATCTTTGAATACCTACAGGTTACGTTCATGGTAACCAGTATATTGCCATCCAGCATAGGATTACCTTTTGAATGAATATAAATATGATGGGTATTAGATGCCTATTTCACCTAGAAGTTGGAATGTGCCTAACCCTCCATCGGTACCCTCTAATATAGTTATGTTTGGGCTTAAAATGCTTCTAATTAACTGATGTGGCTAAATATGTTCTTATTCTTGCTTTACTGTGTTCAGCTCAAGAGTTATGAAACACACGGGTACGTATAGCCAGCCAAGAAAGTGTATTCTGCTTGTCTACAACTAAACTAGTTTAGGATAGGCCAATGTATACCCAGGATGAATATCTGCTTAAGGATTCTAATTACTTAAGCCTGGAATCTTGAATGTTCTATAATAGATGTTAAAGCACCAGACTTGGATGCATATCCCTTTAATTGCTTAGGTCCTGTTAATGGAGTTTATGATGGGCTAAATCAATAGGTTATCTGCTAAGTAATGTTACAGCAGAATGGTTAATAGCCTTTGCTTATTTGAAATATTAGTTCTTTTGAGGTTCCCAGACCCTTGGAGAAATTTTACTCAAGTATAACTATGGAGGTGCACTCCTAGGGTCATAGTCATGGTCTGAAAGGTGGTCACTCTGTCTCCTATTCAAGAAAAATGCCATTGCTGACTTATGAATTTCAAACAACACAGCTGCCCTGTGTCTGCTCACGCAGTTTTTGGAGTGCCCAGTTGTTCTCATTTTAATTAGAACCCCACCCAAAAAAGAGCTTTTATGGTTCCCTATAAAATGTTATATCTGAATGTGAATCTATCATAAAACCGTCATCATTTTAAAAATACAGTTACATGAACAGTATGCTTGTATCACCCTAGAATGCTTGTTTATGTAGTAGTAATATATATGGGATTAAGGCTGTTCTGATTCACTATCATAAACGTTGCCACATTCTATAAATGGAAGCCCAGTGAATACTCTCAAA
This sequence comes from Glandirana rugosa, assembly GCA_018402905.1. Taxonomy (NCBI): domain Eukaryota; kingdom Metazoa; phylum Chordata; class Amphibia; order Anura; family Ranidae; genus Glandirana; species Glandirana rugosa. The sequence continues at coordinate 259,601 of BLSH010412485.1, forward strand.
ACTATATTGGAAATTCCCATTGAAATTCCCATGATACTTTGTGCTATCTAGTGGCGAAATCTGGTATTTCCCATTCTAAATCAATGAAATATATTCAATCAGTATAAAAAATAGCATAAAAAACATTTTTAGTCCCATTCGCACTGAACAACTGTTCATGCATTTTTACTGGCTGAATTAATATGCAAGTTTTTTATAATTACACTCCTAGGTGTCTAGTCCATTCCCGATAACGAAAAAAGTGGGGACAGAGCTGCAAGCATGCAAGTATTGAAGGTAGCAAATTAGGATCAAATTTCAGAAGGATCTTATGCAAATTCCACAGTGAGCATTTCAGAACCAGAAGCTAATGGGCAATTAAGACCAAAGCAATTGTAGTGTAACTCCACAAAAAGGCTTTTTGGAACTTTACATTTAGGATATGCAAATGTTCCTTGTGGTACTTTTTATTCTATGTGATCTATACAGAAATATACCTGCAATACACGACCAATTTACATTTAACCTTCTAGAATATAGATTACAAATAAAAATCACTGTTCTCGTAGTTTCCGCTATTATGTTCTGCCATAGTCTGGTTTCCTTACTATTTCGGTAAAATAACGGTTTCATTCAAAATCAATATATGTTCTTGAGATAAATTGGTCAAAACCCCACCATTAAATGAAGATAGCAATAAAGTGATCATAAATCTGCAGAATTTGTTTGGACCAATATGCATGCTACAGTACAGGGGTGACATATGCAGACCTTCCAATATATTGTATATTATGCTTCTTTATCTGGTACTCTGCTTCTGAGCTTCCCACTTTTCTTCATCAACTTACTACAAGAACTACAATAAGTTCAGCCACAGCAAACTGAATATATGTATTTATGTGGATTCTGAATATAATACTAGGTTTCAATGTTTTGATAAATAATTCATGATGCAAAGATTCCATTACAGCAGTCCAGAAAATGGTACTGGAACCATCAATTTATTTTTTGAATGCATAAGGTAAACTACAGGGTAGATGTCACCAATAACCTATGTCAAATATTTTTTGGATGTATGACAATTTCTTTAATTAGAAAAAATAACAACTGATAAAACAAACATCAAAAATGGTCAAGGCATTAAAGAGTGTGGAGGATATCCTAACAACACATTTTAATAAGCACATAAAAGATTATGAACTACAGAAAGTAGGATTACATTTACATACTGCAGACATTTGTGGAGATAAATGATCTTTTCGAAAACAAGACTCTGTAATAGCTCAGGAAACACTATCCAAACAAAAAAAAAATGTTTTTTTTTTAAACTGAACTCCAGGCAGATATTAGAGACACAAACTACTGAAGTCCTGTATTCATTAATACTTCATTAAATATATATATTTTATATGCCAGGTACATTAAGTTGACTTAGTATCACTCTCTTGCCATCCCTGTACTGCAGAGGTCAGAGGTAGAAAGAAATAAGCAGCATAAGGAGACACTTTTGCTGCAGTGCTTATGTGCTAACAAAGTACATGCTGATAGGAGGAGAGATCAAAGTGACAGAGAGACTAAGGCTGGCCATACATTTTGCCATTTTCTTTCCTTCACCTCGTGGTGTTGAAGTGTTGATAGGGGAATTCCTCCCGCTGCGCTATTGTATTCTGACAGTGTGACGTTTCCCCGCTGTCAGAATACAATGATCACTGATGCCGGCTATAGCCAGTGGCAGTGATCCTACGGAAAAAAAAAACTGATAGGCTGGTTGTACTGAAGTCAATCAATAGATCAACATCAGTATGACCAGCCTGCCCGTAGATGGATTGAAATTCGCCTGGTTCCTGCTAAACCATTCAAATTTTGATCACTCTATGGCTGGCTTAACTTATCAGCTTCTCCTTTACCTGTCTATTCACAGGCTGGAGCAGGGAGAAGACCTGTAAAAATTTTACTTTACTGCAGCAGAAAAAAGTCAGGAGTTATGCCCAACCAGACAGGGCTGTGCTGTTTGTCAGTGCTGTGTAAGGCTGGGTTCACACTAATGTGAACTGGATGCAGGTTTCTCCGCATCCAATTCGCATCACAGGGGAGTGTGCCTAGCTCTCTATGGAGCCAGTCCACACATCTCCGTGGCGCTGTGGAGTGGATTGCACAGGAGTCCTGTGCATCTTTGGCTCCGTTTCATGTCTGAATTCAGGCAAAAATGCGGTCCTGATTAATCCCTGAAATGGAGAACAGGGATGCACAGGACCCCTGCTATCAGCCGCATCTGTTGTCAGTGTGAACCCAGCCTCAATCTCAGGATTGGGTGTACAGAAAAAGAAATCCTTTAGCAGATAATACTGTCCCCAATTATCTATTTATTCTGTGTATTTAGCAGCTGTTTGCCTAGAGTTCATGATACTGTGAATGTATCACACACTTGTACCCTCTTTACCAAAATAGGGATTTTCATGCGCATGATCAGTATTCCACCTTTTGGGGTTTAATTGTGGCTATTGCTCTGCTCTAAGCCATCAGGAAAGAGGTGTAACAAGCTGACATTGTGACATCACACTAAGCACAAACTATGACATAACTTTAACAACTTTGAATCTGATAAATCAAAGTATAATGACAACATGGGCTAATCACATCATACTAGTAAAAAAGGCTGACATGTATTTTACTCTGTCGTCTAACACATACTACCTTCTGGAAGGAGGTGGTAAATAAGAATTATTCATATGTAATATTCAATATTTATCTGACTAAACAAAAATGTTAACAGTACAAAAACATTTTTCTAAGTTCTGAACATAACAGAGAAGGAAAATATATGCAAAACACTATAAATCCGTTTTTGCATGAAATAGATTCCTAATATTTAAAACTCATCAGACATGCAAATGTTTTCTCATGCCAATGGGCAAAATATGTAGTAGTGCACACTTAAGCCTCGTACACATGGTGCGACGGTCGTACAACAGCTTGTTGTATGATCATCCGGCTGTTTGTTGCACGTCGGCTGTTCTAATCGCACGTACTATCATACAATAGAAGTTTGAAAGTGAAAGTGCAACGTTTCGGAGCTGCGCAGGGCCCCTTCATCAGGCGTGTGATGTTATCTCTTCAATAAAGAATACTTTGGAAAAGTATCCACGGTGTGCTGAGGAATATGTACACTTGCATGACATTTCCAGGACCCAGCTGATTTTCGTTGCAGCACCCACCGACATAAGAGCCTGCTTGCCAGGAAGGAGTGTGATAGGAAAATTGACAAAGTATGCGAGACACAACAGTAAACATACGATTTTGGATGGCCGGTCATACGACCATCGCACCGTGTGTACGAGGCTTTACTTACAATGATCCCAATGCTCTAGGGCTGATTTCCTCACTCTACTATCCTCTATCATCTTTGTTAAATGGGAGAAAGTGTTAATAACACTCCTTCCTGAAAATCATCTGGTCACACATAGCCATAATCTTGGGTGAGCGTTTGTCCAATTTTTCTCGTAGTTTCACAGCAAATCCAATGAAAGAAAATTCGTACGAAAATTCTAGTAGGACAAAGGCTTTTTTTTTGGTTGTTTATTGTTTTTGATCATGCACAGTCTTTCTTTCCTGATTTTTCTTGTATGAAAATCGCACGAAAAACGGTACACATTAAACAAAAACTGTTCGTTCTATTCCTATCTGAGAAAAATTTGGGAGTTTGTGCCTCCGAGAATTTTGGGATGAAAATTCGGAATTGGCTGTTAAAAGCTGTGTACACACTGTATGAAAATCATAGGAAAATTCTTTGGATGAAAATGTTTGCCTAACTATCTTATAGTGTTGCCCTTCTGAATTTTACTTGCCCTTTCGAATTTTATTAAGTATTATCGGTCAGCCGTCCTTGTGACGGTCAAATGGTGGCTGTCAGCGACCCCGGCCAACCCAGCCTCGACGCTTGAAGCGTCGATGTTGGGGTCTTATGCAGAGTTGCGGAACCTGGTACACAGGGGATCGCGCTCTAACCCCCAAATCACAGTTCCCATGTTCTTCCGGTGTGGGACACGGTCCATTCCAAGCTGAATGGTGGGAATAGCTGGTCTCCATCGACTCCACTGCGGGGTAACCCCAGACTACCTCATTTTCGTTCCATCCCTGACCCAGTGGCCTGGGCACACTTTGGAATTACCTCGCTGAGCGATGTGATCAGGGGTGGTGCCCTGTGTACCTTTCACGACCTTAAACATGAGTACCACCTACCTAACCACATGTATTTTAGATACCTCCAGCTACGCCACGCATATAGGGGACAGTTCACAACAGCTCCGCTTTTGGAGACCGGTGTGGTTGCGGATCTTTTAAGGGATCCTGAAGGCATAAAGACCCTTTCTACCCTCTATGCCACCCTGGCGGGTTTGGACGTCTCTAGGATCTCACGACTCTATGACAGGTGGCAGGCTGACATACCCACATTAGCGGAAGACGAATGGGAGGAAGGGGTCCAACAATTTCTACCGTTGATGATTTCAGTGCGGGATAGGTTTGTCCACATTAAGTTCTTACATAGAATCTATTACACCTCCCAGCGACTTGCCGGGATATATCCCAGTCTGAGCCCGCTTTGGCTCGGAGATGGGCACCTTTTTTCACGTAGTCTGGACCTGCTCGGAAATTTGGACGTTTTGGAGTGAGGTTCTTCATGTTATTAATAAGATAGGCGAACTTCAGGTCCCCCCGTCCCTCGGTGTTTGCTCCTGGGCATAAGTGAGGAGATTGACGCCCCAAAGGCCAAGAAACTCTTAGTATTCTACACGGCCTTCTATGCGAGGAAAGCGATCCTCCTGCAGTGGAACAAGGCCCCCCCCCCTCCAACAGTGGGACAATGGAGAAATCGAATTAACTCGGCCTTGCCCCTATACAAATTGACCTATGCGGGTCGTAACTGCCCAAAAAAATTTGAGAAGGTGTGGGCGGCCTGGGTCCGAGAGGGGCGGCTGGCGCTGGAGTAGGGCTCGGATGGTAGCTTGTACTGATGGCTAAATATAAATCTGTGGGTAACACAATCTAGGCATGAGGATGCAGTAAGTCTACATATATGTCCTTTATCTCCCTTTTAAGTCGCAACCCTGATGTAATGGCTCCTGTAATGTGTGTATAACCGTATACTGACCCTGACTAGACATTGCGACTCACCTGTACCTGTTGTGATTGTACCACTGCCATTTTTTGTATTCTGCTAAAAGTTGAATAAACTTTATGTTAAAAAAAAAACAAACTATCTTATAGTGCGTAGGAGCCTTGCTAGTAACTACTTACTAAGAACTAGTAATTAACACCAGCAAGAATATATAAATATGTCCAATATCACTTTCCGAACTGCTCTCACAGGTGTGGAGTCCCTGGCACCATTCACCAAATTTGATGGTCCTGGCCTACAGTTCAAAGCCTGTAAATAAGAATATATCACTATATTAACATTATAGTCTATTACAACCTCCATAAATATCTCTGGGTGGCCTTGCTTTAGCAGCAGCCAGCGACATCCCTAAACAAACACATACACTAATTTCACATACCTTAAATGCAACGAAACAACTGTCAGGACATTATTATTTACTACACTTTAATTCCTAAAAGTCAAAAACAGACTTAATACCTTATTTCTCAATAGGAAACATCGAGTTATCCTTTTGGCCAGATATATACACTTCTAAAGTTATGGCAACCAAGGTTTGGCTACTCTTGCCTGTACAAAGCTCACCTTTCTCTCAACTGTACCTGCATGCTGGTGAGGGAAAACCTCTCTCCCTTTTTCCCATGTTTTGTCCTTATTTTTCTACATTTACCTTTTTTCCTTTTACTGGGCTTCTGAACCATGACTAAATAAATGCACAAGGACCTCAGCCTCCAGCTTTGGAAGCGATGGAGATCAAGCCAGGAAACAATTTTAAGGTCACAAGGAACTATGGAAGATGACTTTCTAGGTTGCCTGCATACATCACTGATATAAGAAGTATAAATTTAACTTCTGCTCCCAGGATAGGTTACAGAACTCAGGGTGGGTAAGCACGCAGGGAACAAAGGTGATTAACTGCTTAACCAAATACCTAGTGTTACCTAGTGTTATGCAAATCCACACACATATCTATGATGTCACTAATCTAGTATACATGTGTATAGCAGTGCTACTAAAATCAGAATCATAATTAAAATAAAAATGCATATAGATATAAAAAGTCCTTCAGTGCATCCTTTGGTGAAGATTCCTCTTAAAACGTACACCGTCACCACACCACGTGAGAAGTCAGGGTTTCCCCCTATATGGAGAGACTCACCAAATAATGGCAGATATAATGCCCCTCCATCTAGGGGGAAACCCCGACTTCTCACGTGGTGTGGGGACGGTGTACGTTTTAAGAGGAATCTTCACCAAAGGATGCACTGAAGGACTTTTTATATCTATATGCATTTTTATTTTAATTATGATTCTGATTTTAGTAGCGCTGCTATACACATGTGTATTAGATTAGTGACATCATAGATATGTGTGTGGATTTTCTTGATATTTATTAATAGTAGCTGCTTTAAGTTTTGTCATTTTCACTGATTCATCAGTTGAAGTTTTAAGAAACATTTTATTTATATACATTGGTATGGTAATCCAGTAGTGCTGATTTCTGATCCAACTGTATGGGTTGCAGTTGAATTTTGATACTGTTTCTTTAAATACCTAGTATTGTGAATAACTCAAACGTTACATTGTCCTTTCTTTAGGTTGGGCGGCACTGGTATTGATCCCAGCCTAG
>BLSH010412485.1:269640-289132 GCA_018402905.1 Glandirana rugosa
TGGGTAATAAATGAAGTAAGTGATCTGTGATCATATGTAACAGGAAGGGGGGGGGGGGACTTTAAATGAGGTGGGTGTTAGTGCTAAAAGATGAGTCACTGTTTAAAAAAAACACTTTTATTGTGAAAACGCATCACAACATAGCAAAATATATGCAAAGATGAGTAAAATATCAATCACATTTTGCAAACCATCTATGCATGAAAACGGTATTGGCAGCATAACAAGCCCATGAAGTGGTGAGGAGCATAGATCTTCCATGTAAAGAACATTTTCAGATCAAAAAATGTAGTGCACTCAGAGATTTAAAATCAATAAACCATCTTAAAGTGATACTAAAGGTAAACAACAAAAAAAAATGTCATACTTACTTCCTCTGTGCAGCGGTTTTGCACAGAGTGGCCCAAATCCTCTTCTTCTGGGGTCCCTAGCGGTGCTTCTGGCTCCTCCTCTTCTCGAGTGCCCCATCAGGGAAGCGCTTTCCCTGGGGGCACTTGTGGGGGTGTGCTCCCATGTCCTGCTGCTGTGACAATTAACAAAGACAGCAGGATTCGGCTCCCGCGTCACTGGATTTGATTGACAGCAGTGGGAGCAAATGGCTCCCCTGCTATCAATCTATCCAATGAGGACCGGAGCCTGTGGCTGGAGCTGCTAGGCTCATCCCCGTTGCGGAAACAATTGGGCTCAGGTAACTAAAAGGGGGGCTCTGGGGAGCAGCTGCAACAGAAAAGGGTTTTCACCTTAATGCATAGAATGCATTAAGATGAAAAACCGTGAGGAGAAAATAGGTACATTCAATTGGCCCGACCGGTTTCGTGTGTATTTAATACGCTCTTCAGGGGCAGGTGCACTTGGGTCTACAGAAAAACATAAATGAATAAATATGGTCCATAGTTATACCCCTCTTAGGGGAAAGTATACACATAAGGGGAGAGATATAAACTCATCCCTATAGGTACTTACAAACCCATTGAGTCTGACACCTAGGAAACCAGAAAAGGAGGGTTGCTAAAGGTGCCAGTCCCGGGAGCGGAGGTTGGAATCCACACAGGAAAGACTGGGCAAATAACATGATCCTAACAGTGACAAAAGGCATGTAACCAGATGGTGGTGAGTTCATATTCTGAAAAATGATTACAATATGTGTACTATAAGTATGTGTTGTAGTATGTCACTAAAAATGGTAATGGCTAGAACCCAGCACCACAAATACCAGATGAAGATATGAATGGTCTGAAGGATAGTGAATAACATAGAAAAACCATAACCTCTGTGAAAAAAGGAAATGGGGAAATATTGTGAGAAAAGAAACATGAGAAATAAAAAGGAAGGTGAAAAGTGAAATCCCCCCCCCCCCCTTTCTGCAACAGAGATAGGGATGGAGACATGTGTTCCCGCATGTCTCATTAAGGCTCCTTTCACACCAAGGCATTGGAAAAAAGCCTGTAAAATCCTGTAAAACGCCATGATTTTAGTGTGCGTTTTTGCCACGCTTTTGAAGCGTTTTTAAGCGTTTGCGTTTTGATCATGTGACCTTTCCCACAGTCTCAGTGCACATTTCATGCACTTTTCAAGCGTTTTTCAAGTGCTTAACCATTATTTTCAATGGACATGGGCGTTTTTGAGGCGTTATTTTGAGCGCACAAAACAAGCTGAAAAGATGCTGCTTGCAGGACTTTTAGCAACGCCTAGCAAGCGAGACGCCTCTGTGTTAAAGCATCCATTGAGATGCATGGGGAGTGTTTTTGATGCACTTTTTATGTGCTAATTTTAGTGCAAAAACACCTTGGTGTGAAAGGGGTCTTAAAGTCCCAAATTTTCCCTCTTTTACTATGTAATCATATGTAAAGGCACAGGAGATTTAGGTGGATAATAGGGTGTTCTGCGACCACTATAATTTGGCTATTTAAAGTTTTAAATAATAGAAATTTGCAAACATCTCAAATGTAAAGCAAACTGTAATCATTTCAATCCAGCGCTGTAAGACCCAAGAGTATTTATGTGAGGTACCAAGACAGATCTACAGCAAAGCATAATTTAATAATAGATTTTATTGTTCATAAAGATATTCTTCTGGGAACCACATCTTTCAGGATCTTAAAACAATCATAAGGCAAAAGTTAAAGTGTATCTATGGTTAAAATGATTACATTAATTTCCATATTAAAATTTCCATTATTTCTTGCTTTCTCCTGTTAATATGAATCTTAAAGTTTGTAAATTGCAGGTTATACCATTGCGTTCCAATATTTGATCTCTTCTTACCTGCTTGCTTTGAGATAAATCTATATTTCTCTTATAGATGACATTACCGCCGCATGCGCCGTTACCCCTAATTTTCCGGCAAGCTTATGCCACCGGAAAAATGCAGGGTCTATGCTGGGGCTGCATCATCTCCTTTTGTTGGCGTCAGCCCCGAGATAACGTGATACTCCTTCCTACTCCTTCTGCATTGAAAATCTTATCCTGGACCCTTTGTGACTTGATACGTTACTCGATACGGCGAGTAACGCGCATGCACGGGATTATGGACAGGGAAACCTACTGAGGGCAGAAATGGAGTGCTAGACAGATGCGGAAGACAATAGTAGAGATGGCGGCAAGTGGTAGCGTTTAGAAAGTACTTCTTTATGACAGTAAGAAAGATTTTGAAGCACGCTATTTATGGCTTGTAGATTACAGATGACTAGTGGAATTTAAATATTGCTTAAATATTGTATTTTTGTCTGAGTTTACTACCGCTTTAATTCTGTGTCACATATTCACTAGGCCTGGTGGGTAGACACTGCTGTCACAGAATTCACAGAGTCTCAGAGCTTTCTCAACTACAGAAATTCTGAATGAAGGAGCTTCAGGAAGCAGAGTCTATACAGGAATCACTGATTGGAGGCAGCAAAGTACCATGAGCTATGTAGTCCTTAGAAATGGAAAGTAAACAGAGGAGGAGAAGCTGCAAAGCATGCAGAGAAGGAAGCTGGGGAAAGACATGGCTAGAAAACAAGCACCACAAACAACACAACAACAAAATGTTCAAGTAAGTTTATATTGGATTGCCAAATATAACTACTGTATTGTTTGTTTTGCTATTACAATGGAGAATTCATTCAGAAAATGCAAAGTATTCTCTGAATGGTGTCTGTGTTGTGGAGCCAACCTCTTGTGTTCACAATGCATGAGGGCAGCCACTCAGCACAGGACCTGGAAGCAAGTGGAGATCACTGGAGTAGTTGTGTCTACTTCAGTGATTTCCAGCTTCCAGAGACATCAGCAAAGTATGGTATATACTTAGTTACTCTGGTCCAAGGTGGACCAATGTAACTATATACAAATATACCTTACTTGGAATTCTAATATAAAATCCCATAAATAAACATTTCTTTGGTATCTATTCCCTGAATAGATGAATGGTTAGAGAATAGTTGTTTTTTTCTTCATTGGATCAAGCCAAGAAGAGTTCATGTATTACAGTACTAAGCTAACATTCAACAATGGTAAACATGCATCAGTTGAGTTACTACTATAGTAAAGAATAGGTATATGTTTAGCATTTGCAGCTAGCATTGGATGAATGGGGAAGGATTGCGAACAACTCTTATTACACATTTAAATTAATAAGCTAGCATACACTGGGACTTAAACTAATATGAAGTCATATCTTGTTTGGAATCCTCTTGTCATACTAATTTTCAGATGCATATATACTCTAATTGATAAAAAAGTACCTTATTTATCAAATCTTTTCACAGCATAAGAGAATAATTCAGCTGAGAGCCTGTTCAATAAAGCAGTGCCAAACATAGCATTAATGTGCAAAGTGTGATAACCTAAAGCAATCATTTATGTGTCAATCATTGAAGTATATATGTTATGTTTTGCATAAACAAGGGCATGCTTAGAACCTCTGTCAGGTTTTTATTGTTCACATGCACCAGTTTGCACTGCACTGTTGTCCACCACCCATATGAAGGAGTGCGTCTGGCCCACACTGGCACTGAATCAATCCAAATCCCATAAAGACCAACATTTCAGTGGCATGAAGGTCTCCTTTGTCAAGGTGACGAGATATTGTTTAGCGTATATACACATAATAAGAGCTAACAGTCTTCACGTGGGACCATTCCACCCACCCCACTTGCTTAGCAACCCCATATGTATGTTCCAGGGTTCCAATTATGTCAACAAATCGGCCAAGTTTGCCCAAATGTAAGAAAAGGGGACCCACCTGAGATGAAGCAATGCTGTCTGTACAGAAAAAATAGGGAAGGTGCCATGGTCTGTGCATCAGGAGTGCTGTAGCAAACTCCAGAAACTGGAAACTACATCACGTCCTGTAATGCCAAACAGGCTTTGTAACATCATATTGTGCATGTGCAGAGCACAGGTGGAGATGGTCCATACTGATTGGTGGGAGGCATGTAACCACGGCCACAACAATAAATAACTAAAAAAGAGAATAAATATTAATGATGAAATGCATGCTGGACCTACTTAGGGGCTGCCTAGTGTTTTCTGAGTGGGTGGAAGCAAGCTAAACACCTAAATGGTGGAGCAGTGTCATGCCACACTAAAAAAAAACAAAGTTATATCAGAAGCTCAAATAAAACCATAATTGAATACATAGAAATGACCTAATTAGTGGCTAAGAGAAACAAGAAAAAGGATAGCCTAACGTTCATTTGGAAGCACAGCAGCGACAAACTGGTATTCAACAATTTTAATGTTTGGATCCAAAAGGACTCCCTTTGTAGAGACAGTTTGTTCCTATTGCCACCACAAGTGGATCTAGGAACATAGTCAACCACCTTGTCTCTGTTAAAGGATTTGTTTTTACAGGCAACCAATATGTCAGTCAGGTACTTCTGAAAAATGCATTTGAATAAACCTGCAATCTAGCAACACGTAGACCAACAACAAGGACATGTCAATTTTGACATCTAAAGCATCCTTTTCTACTGGAAATGAAATTATACATTTTGATACGTTTCTTCGGAATCTGCCCCCATAAATAAATGTTTACCTCTTTTTTTTCATGTGTAATGTATGTATTCTGACATCACTATTTCAAGATGTACAAATGACTGTTGGTAAATGTTTGATACTATCAGACAGAGGGTTGTAAATTTGTATAAATGGGTCTCTTCCAAGTTAGGATTTTTTTTTATATGCCTGTTTTTTCATATGTCTATTTTCTGTGATGCGTTTCATTGCACAAAGTCATGTCGGGTTTTCCCTTTTGCATTTTTAATTCACCTGTGTTGGTTAATCATGTGATTCTTTTTATATACTATTTAGGTGTTGTTTTTTTATCACCCATGACTAAGGACTAACATCTGAAACGCGTAGGCTGTTTTACAGCTTTGTACATGTATTTAATAAAGAAATACCATTTTGGATGTCATCCTGAGTGTCGACCATCCCTTTCCTTACTCTAGTATTTTGAAGGTGTCAGCAGCCTTAAGGTCTGAGCACTGGGTGGAGCATTTATGTGGGAAGGTTGCAGCGCCTATACACCTGGTTTCCCTTCCAAGTTGGTTGGCCCTTTCAGTTGCTCATACAATAGCTCTAGTAAGGACCATTTGTGGATAGCCACGTTCCACAAACTTTTTACACATGTTGTCAATCTGTACTTCCTTGTCCGGAGACTTTTTCTGAATGCAGTGAATCTTTGTGATCATAAGTAAAATATGGTGTATGGAACATGCAGCAAGAAAATTAAGGTGTGATTTACACACTAAATATTTTGTATGGCTTAAAAGGGTGTGGTAAATAGGGTCTGAGACTACTTGCATAGTCTAGAATGAGGGAATGTACAGCGCAGAGTACATAATGATATGGTTTGGAATACTGAATGTACAGCACAGTGTGAGGTGGTATAAAAAGAAAATGTACAGCACAGCATTAAAGCAAATGACCCTTTATACGTAAAATGATCTGGCCCACCAGTCAGCTGGCTTAAGGAAAAGCTTAGTAAATGCATACATACCATAATTTATTGCTAGCCATATAAGCATGCCTATTGTGGGCATGTATAATTTTGATAGTGAAATTCACCACCATACCCATAGTTGGCATGTTTAAATATAACAGTAACATCATTGCAGGTAACAGGTTGCATTTGCAAAATAGCAGCACTGCCTTTAAATCAATCTTAACCTTTTGAAAGAGCTTTGCTGGCATCCATCCATAGCTAACAACAGCAAGAAAAAATACCTGCCAGATGTTCCAGAGGCAGCCATGGCATTGAGCTGCTGACAGTCGCTTCTTCTTCTGACTAGATGTGCCTGTGTCGTATGTGATCACCATATCCTCAACACCTACCCCCTTGAGAAGGCAAGTGCAGAGTTGGCATAAATTGAATAGTAATAAAATGTAAGTGTGGAAGCGCTGCTTAAAAATGTGAAACTAATCCATAAATGCATAAAGTGCAAATACACATAGTAAAAATGCAAAAAATAAGTGCTAAAACAAATGAAAAAAATATTGGGCTGCAAGTTCAAATGGGATTAATTCTCAAGGTGCATATATACATGTGGCTAAAAGCAAAAAAAAGTACTCTGCGCAAAAATATGTGCAAAAACAGAATATAAAAGTACATATAGTTGTATGCAAAAGTTTAGGAACCCCTGACAATTTCCATGATTATCATTTATAAATATTTGGGTGTTTGGATCAGCAATTTCATTTTGATCTATCAAATAACTGAAGGACACAGTAATATTTCAGTAGTGAAATTAGGTTTATTGGATTAACAGAAAATGCGCACTATGCATCAAAACGAAATTAGACAGGTGCATAAATTTGGGCACCCCAACAGAAAAATCACATCAATATTTACTAGAGCCTCCTTTAGCAGAAATAACAGCCTCTAGATGCTTCCTATAGCCTGTAATGAGTGTCTGGATTCTGGGTGAATGTATCTTGGACCATTCCTCCTTACAAAACATCTCCAGTTCAGTTAGGTTTGATGGTTGCCGAGCATGGACGGCCCGCTTCAAATCACCCCACAGATGTTCAATGATATTTAGGTCTGGGACTGGGATGGCCATTCCAGAACATTGTACTTGTTCCTCTACATAAATGCTGAGTAGATTTTGAGCAGTGTTTTGGGTCGCTGTCTTGTTGAAATATCCATCCCCGGCGTAACTTCAACTTTGTGACTGATTCCTCAACATTATTCTCAAGAATCTGGTGATATTGAGTGGAATCCATGCGACCCTCAACTTTAACCAGATTCCCAGTACCGGCACTGGCCACAGCCCCCCACATTATGATGGAACCTCCACCAAATTTTACTGTGGGTAGCACGTGTTTTTCTTGGAACGCTGTGTTCTTTTGCCGCCATGCATAACGCCCCTTGCTATGACCAAATAACTCAATCTGTGTCCAAATGTGCGTTTGCATACCTCAAGAGACTCAGTTTGTGACGTGTGTGCAGAAAAGGCTACTTTCGCATCACTCTCCCATACAGCTTCTCCATTTGCAAAGTGCGCTGAATTGTTGAACAATGCACAGTGACACCATCTGCAGAAAGTTGATATTGTAGGTCTTTGGAGGTCGTCTGTGGGTTCTCACCATCCTTCGCCTTTGCCAATATTTTATGTGGCCTGCCACTTCTGGCCTTAACAAGAACTGTGCCTGTGGTCTTCCATTTCCTCACTATGTTCCTCACAGTGGACACTGACAGCTTATATCTCTGTGATAACTTTTTGTAGCCTCCCCCTAAACCATAATGTAGAACAATCATTGTTTTCAGGTCATTTGAGAGTTGTTTTGAGGCCCCCATGTTGCCACTCTTCAGAGGAGAGTCAAAGAGAACAACAACTTGCAATTGGCCACCTTAAATACCTTTTCTCATGATTGGATGCACCTGTCTATGAAGTTCAAGGCTTAATGAGCTCCCCAAACCAATTGTGTGTTCCAATTAATCAGTACTAAGTAGTTACAGGTATTCAAATCAACAAAATGACAAGGGTGCCCAAATGTATGCACCTGTCTAATTTCGTTTTGATGCATATTGCACATTTTCTGTTAATCCAATAAACCTCATTTCACTACTGAATTACTGTGTCCTTCAGTTATTTGATAGATAAAAATGAAATTGCTGATCCAAACACCCAAATATTTATAAATGACAATCATGGAAATTGGCAGGGGTTCCTAAACTTTTGCATACAACTGTATGTTGTTGTGAAAAATTTGCAAGAAAAAAAAAAAAAATCTAAAAAAATGACTGAATGAATGAATCACAGCAGAAGTCTACTTTACACTTTTAAAGTAAAGCCAAGAGTAAGGGAAAAAGTAAAAATATTGTGCAAGAAAATGTGCAAAAATACCACAAAGTACATGTATTATTGTGCAAAGTCGCAGAGTAAATCGCAGCCGGAAAAAAGTCCACTTTACAACATGAAGTGCAGAAAAAAACTTTTTATTCAGCTTAAAGGGGAAAGTATTCCTCAAGATGTTTGTGATAATAGTTAGAAAAAGTGCTCCCTCCAGCAGGTGAAGTGAAGGCTCACCTCAGAGAAAGACCCCACTGGGTCTAGTCACACATTTATGTGGGGGAACTTGCTCCACAATTCAGAATATGTATCCTCTGGGGTTAATAGATAAAATTTCAACAACTCTGAGTACTTCTCACCGCATCACATACTAACACATTATGAAATACTTACCTTAGAAAGAGGCCCCCGATGCCCGAATGAGGGAGCTGACATGATGTCCATCTTCTTTCTACTTACCTTAGAACGAGGCCCCCGATGCCCGACTGAGGGAGCTGACATGATGTCCATCTTCTTTCTTCCAGGTTCTTGGCTCCGGCCAATCACAGCAAGACGTCACTCCTGCGCATGCGTGCTAGAGTTCTTCTTTTCGGCAAGGAGCTCCAATTTTCTGGCAGCCTCCACTGGATGTTCAGAACCCATGCGCCTCTGACTTTAGCGGCTGCATGCAGAGCGCATATCTCCTAAACCATACAGGTTTAGGAGATATTCATTTTACCTACAGGTAAGCCTTATTATAGGCTTACCTGTAGGTAAAAATCACATTTCAGGGTATAAAACCGCTTTAAATAGAGTAAATTAACAACAATATTAGCATTTAGGGAGTGAGAATAACACAAATTCATAAAAAACAAGCAGAGAGCATTGCTTTATCATGAAATTGTCATGTACCACCATCCTGGTGCTCAGGTGTTGAACAAATGTTCTTCTCTGCAACTATGCCAATAAAAATATTCACAAACGACGCCACATAGTTCTCCATCTCAGTGCCACACATTTGTTTGAATATGACACATGAAAGAAACTGTTCAATAGTCTAAATGCCTTCATCACTGGGGATGTTAGTGTAGAGCGCATTGATAAAAAAAAAAAAGCATGGATAAGCACAGTCCTTGTGCTGTGTAATTTGTCCCTTTCTATCATCTAAAATACTTGGTTGATCCTGCCTGGTGCTGCCCTCCCCTCTGCAAACTGACCAAGTTTATCATGGCTGCTGAACCCTGATACCGTGGTCAGTTTACGCGCCTCTGTCAGCCTGGTGTCTCTCCCCCCTCCCTGCCCATCAACTAGTCTTAGTGCCCGCCCCTCCTGCTGCTATAATAACAGTATTTTTTTAGTAGAATCCCCTTTGTTCCATTAGGTTATGTGCCCTAGTGTATGTGCTTTATAATATATATATATATATTTTATTTCAGAGCACCGCTTTGCGCTCACGTGACCGCCCCCACTCTCCTCCCCTACTCCCGCCCGACGTCAGTGGGAGATTCTCAGCCTCTCCCGCAGTAGTTATCAGATCGGGGAAGACAGCTGCGAGCTGTCACATGAGTGCCGAGCGGTACTCTGAAATAAGGTATACAGCTACATATTTTTTATAAAGCACAGACACTGGGGCACATAACTTAATGGAACAAAGGGGATTCCATTAGTAAACAAAGTGACGTTACAACCACTTATGTTTAGACTGTAAATGGGAAGAAAAGAAATTCTGGGACTGGGTTCTGGGTTGTGTCACACCTTAGGATTCAGAAACTATTGGACTAACAAGTAGGCAGAAGCCCCCGTGTATTTCAGAAACCCACACATGACAGGAAAGATGGGACATTTCAGCAAGAGAAAATCTGCAGTGTCACTGTATATCCATCTATTAGATGTTTCAGGTTTCAGAATAATATTCTATGTTGTAGTTGTGTTTGAAAGAGGTGATGACCTTTTGTTCTTCATAATCAAGATTGGAGCAAGATCTTCTGTTGCTGGCAATTTGGAGTGTGTCTTTCATAATAGATTTGATATGTCCCAAATACTAAAATGCTTTTGAATGCTAATTGAGGAATATGTGGATTGTAGTACATCCACTGTGTGGAGAAATGTTGTGTACATTTCATTCATCTCTGTACTGAAACATACCGAAACAGTTCAACATCAAATATAAGGAAGTCAGCCTATTTGTGGGACGAAACAGGAGACCTCCCTTGAGGAGTCTTGTTTCTCCTGTTGTAAGTGTCCAGCTATATAAATTGACAATCAAGTTGTTTTGTTGGTCACCTATGTTTTTTTTTTTTTAGAGAAATCTCATTTCCCTTTCCTATGTTTCCTGCTCCCCCACCTGAGTTTGCAGTTGTGGGGGCAATCTGAAAATGGAACCCCTGTTGTGAAGAATGTTGTTGCAATCAATGGAATTATTTTTGAAAAGAACATTGGGGTTGATTTTCTAAAACTGCAAAATCTGGCGCAGCTTTGCATAGAAACCAATCAGCTTCCAGTTTTCTTGTCAAAACTTAAAGTGTTTGTTACCCTAAAAAAGTAAAATGGGATCCTGTTTCTTTAAAGCATGTTATACAGCACAGTGCTTGTGCTGTGTAATTTGGCCCCCTGTACCACCTGAAATACCTAGTTGATCCTGCCTGGTTCTACCCTCCCCCCTGTATACGGACCACGCTTATCATGGCTGCTGAGCCCTGACACCGTGGTCAGTTTATGTGCCTCCGTCATCCGCAGCTCTCCTCTGTCCTCCTCTCCCTCCTCCCTCCCTGCCTGTTAGCTAGTGACAGTTCGGCCCCCCCCCCCCCACTGCTGCTGAAGTTACTTTTCATACAATCCTCTGTGGTTAATAATGTTAGGTGAGCCAGTGTCTGTGTTTTATAAAAAAATGCCTTATTTCAGAGCGTGCTCGGCGCTCACATGACCAGCCACCTTTCTCCTCCTCTCCTCCCGACTGATGTCAGCAGGGCATTCTCGGCCCGTCCCGCTGCAGCTGTCAGATCGAGAGAGGCGGCCGGGCCCGTGATCGCCGAGCATCGCTCTGAAATAAGGCATTTTATTATAAAACACAGACACTGCGGTACCTAACATTAGTAACCACAGAGGATTGTATGAAGACAACACAGTGGCTTAACAACTACTTTCATTGAACAAGCTGAAGTTGGAAGCAGATTGGCTACCATACACAGCTGCACTGGATTCCAGTTTTAGTAAATCAAACCCACAAGAAATAGACAACGTATTGCATAGTGGTCAGTTGCCTCCTCTTGATCTTGAGAAATGCTTACTACATGTGTAAGAGCCAGTTAGCCAAGGATGCATTTTCCCTTAGCTATAGTCCTGATGCATGGCTTTGTACTTTGTGCAATTTTTGCATATTACTTTATTATTGTATGCTTGTATATCCAATTCTGTACATTGAATTGTAGAGGGGTTGTTTGTGTGCTGATCTGACTAGTCTTTAGTGTCAGTTCAAGTGATGTTATCTCTTGATTCAGCTGACACAGACCTCCGTGCTCCTATCTCCTTTCTGCTTCCCAATATCTTATTATTTTAGAAACCACAAAGCGTATGGGACCTATATTCAACAAAATAAAGTGATGTGCACAAGCACCACAAGTCATTACATCCAAATTCATAAAACCACAGGTTGCATTAAGGTTATCACAGTTCCAGTTCAACCACAGTCTCCTCAAAATATTACATTTCTAGAACACAGAATAATGTAGCAGAATCTGTAGATTTATGAAAAAAAATACACAGGCATCATTGTAAATTACATAAATACACAGGTTATGTATAGGCTATCACAGTTCCAGTTCATCCACAATCTCCTCTCATGTCTTTATAAAGCCGATTGGTATAGCAAAATTTATAGGTCTATAAAAAAAAGCCTAGAAATTAAGTCTCTCTGTGTGCATATACAACAATGCATTCACCTTTATAGTTCTATTGCATGCCTTCAAGAGCAACAGAGAGAAGAAAAGTACAATAACAACTTGTTAACTTGTGTTATTCTGTCACCCTAATTTGGAATAAGTGTCAAACTTACTTAAGGGTCTGGTAGCATACCAATGACATTTGGCTGCAGAATGTTCACTGTCAGATCTGCAGTGACATTATGATCCGGCCTCCTTTATGCAAAGAGCCTTGTTTTTGGTCCAATCTAGCTTCAGAACCATGGTTCATTGGAGACCTCAAGCTTACTCTCTGAATGCTTCCCCCACATATTCTGCATTCCACACCTTACAACTACAGCAGACAGTGCTTAATCTTCGCCTTTATTTTGGGGGTTATCACCATCCCTTCAAACGATTAAGCAAAACACTTCTTGTGTTATAGAAACACAACGGGGTTGATTTACTAAACCTGTGCAAAATCTGGTGCAGCTGTGCATGGTAGCCAATCAGCTTCTAACTTCAGCTTGTTTAATTAAGCTTTGACAAAAAAAAAACCTGGAAGCTGGTTTCTATGTAGAGCTGCACCACATTTTGCAGTAGTAAAACTACTCACAAACATATAAAGAAGAACAATGGTAAAAGGACAAACCTAATGGTAACTCTCTACCTGAGGCCGGCACCCAAATACTTCTAAATTCCAGTGAGTTCCGCAGTCCTATAACCAATGCGCTTTGAAGGGGTCTCCTTCATTGGGGCCCCCTGATGAACAAGGAGAAGGAGTGGATTTTCACATGTTTACTTGTTTGTAAGTAGTTTTATCTTATTCTTGAACAAAACTTGTTTTTTATAACGCAAAGAGACGCATTTTAGGGATGATGATTTAATTTCTTCAGAATTAAAAGAATGTACAACTGTAATAACACCTTGTTTCACCTCTGCGCTGACTAATAAATTACACAGATGTGACAGTCTTATACTAGGTCATTGCCAAATGCATATTTTAATATTGCAGAGTCCTAGTGGACTTTGTTAGTTTTCATTATGTGTGTACACACACTCATGGTTCACACTACAGGCGGTCCCCTAGTTACAAACATCCGACTTACAAACGACTCCTACTTACAAACGGAGGGAGACAACAGGAAGTGACAGGAAATCTCCCCCTAGGAAGGGAAATTCACTCCTGTAAGAGTTATTATGGGAAAAAGGTGTCTCCACTGATGCTTTATCACCAAGGTTTGTTTCCACAACAAGCCAAAATTTTCAAAATCCAATTATTATTGGAACAGGAAGTGAGGTGACATCTTCTGAACAGAAACATAGACAGCAAAACAAACATTATAGGGGTGTTACCCCTTCCCTATGCTATCCAAAATGCTTAGAAATTGTTTTTTTTCCGGCTGGAGCTACACTTAAAAAATGTACCTGTTCCCACTTACAAACAAATTCAACTTATGAACAAACCTACAGTCCCTATCTTGTTTGTAACCCGGGGACCGCCTGTACGTGGTTGTTGCTTTGTCTCGTTACCTTGACAAAAGAAATCTGTGTGTCTGTTCCAAAACATAGGTCTATATGGGATTTTAGTAAACTTTTTGCTAATTTGCTTTTCTGCATTTTTTTTACTGTCTGTTACCTTACTTTGCTTTATTTACTACTGTTGTCAGGAGCGAAATGTGATGCAAATGATGCAAAGAGCATAAAAACAGGAGTCCCAGGTATCCCTAATGAAAATAAAAAATGTTTTTGCTAGAGACAAATTTTAAGTTAAGTTAAAGTTCATTCAGTGAAATATGACTGACTAGATATGTGGTTATCAACAGTATAACGGCCTTAGTGGAGATGGTGGTAGTAATGGGTTTTTGAGGGGGAATAGTAATGACATATTGCAAAGTTAAATTATAACTAAAAGCAAAACATTTTTTTTTTTTTTTTTTTTTTTTGGATAGAGTGGAGAGGGATTAGAACAACTGTCAGTTTTTATATCTGTCTGTGCCCCCGTTAGAGAAATTCACCCTCTCTATTTGTCCCGTTTACTATTATTGAAAATGAAAGTAAAAGAAAATACCAAATTTTGAGTTGTCCCCAGAAAAGTAATAGAGGGGAAATCTTCCAATGGGAACACTAGTCCTGGTGACCTGGGGGTCCCCAAGAAATTCTCTTAATTTGCTGGGATTTCCCCTCACTTCCTATTTGGCTATGGGTCAGGAAGTAGAAGGGAAATGAAAAAACATGTTTTGCCTATCGTTTTACTTAAAAGCAGAAGTATGGCCTGGGCTCGTTTTGCCGTACTTCTCCTATGGATCACAGGAGTTTAATTCGTTTTGCACTCCTGTGACCCATTTTCAGCAGAAAGTGGATTAATGTCCCCTCTCTGCTGACCTCACAGGAGTTGGGACAGGCACCGCATCATCCCGACTTCCAGAGTCTGGATCCGCCAGGTACCTGGACCGACAGCCTTCTCAGTCTCTCAGCGAGCCGCTGAGAGCCTGAGACGGCCAATCCCCGCCCCTTCACAGCTCAGCGCTCCAGTGAGCATGGAGTAGCAGAGTGGAGGGCTTGCTGATTGACAGCCAGCAGCTCTCCGCTCGGGGATCTGTGAGAACCGAGGCATCGGCGGTGTTTGATGCCTCGGTTCTCAGTGTACATGCGCCAGGGGACACATGCAGCATCGGTCCGATGCTGTATCCACCTAGGCAAGGACAATGAGACAAAAATCCTGAAAGTCCATAATTCTCTTTTAAATAGCTTACAACTCATGAAATCAACTCAAGGTTTTGATGACACAAATTAGGGCACACAATTGATATAAGGCTGGAGTTACAAGGCCAGACTAATTCTTGATCTGATGATCCAGTATAACAATCAGATGTGAATCAAGTCATGTGGTATTCTGTAGAGGCAAATAATAAGCAATTGTAATGGTCATAAAAACACATTTTTGCCCATTTTTGGAACTGCCAAAATCAAAATGATTTAATAAAATAAATATAACTGTGGCCTCACAGGAAAACTCTAAACAAATCAACTGACTGACCGGGTAGTCTTTCTTTACACAAAGTTTCCCGAACAACTATTATTAATTGACCCAGCAGTAAATGATATATCAGTTGATTTTGAAAATATTTTAGGCTCACTTAAAAAGTGATAGTTATTTTCAGTTGATTTCCAAGAGATTTGAAAAGAGAAATTACATGGCTAAAATAAAGATCCTTATCCTTGTGGTAAAGCTTTGTGGATTCAGCTATATATATGATGGGAGCTTAGATGTTATTCAGTCGGGCCAATTCATAATTACAATCATCCATTTTTAAAAGGAACGTCCATCATCCTATTCATTTACTTATGACATGGCTTGATAATTTATGTAAAAAAAAAAAATTGAGACAGTTTATTTAGCCATATAATCTAAAGGTTTTATATAGATGAATCAAAGACTCCTAACATTTTCAACATTTGATTATGGTAACATATGGTTAACAAACCTGTTCTTATATTAAAAACAGACTGGTTTGATCAGTTTCGGGATATCTGGGGACCGTGGTCTGTTGCATAAGTCAATAAATATATATATATATATATATATATATATATATATATATATATATATATATATATATATATATAAATATATATATATACACACATTTATATATATGCAAAGGTATTGCATCCTGTAAACACATAGGATACATAAGATACAATGGGATTTTTAAATGATAAACCAGATATGCTCCAACATATTTATCCTAACTGCATTCCAGTCCCTAATTTGTGTCCGTGAAAATAATTTCTGTTATACCAATATTTATTCAAACAGACTGTATCAAGATAAATGTGTATTTCTAAGGATTAACATTTTGCATGGTTGTATGATTTGTTGTGTATTATTATCCAGAATATATTATAAAAAAGAAATTAAAAGAAAATAAAAAATGATTTGCACTTTTGTGGATAGACAACACATTTTGAATTATATAGAAAAACAAATAATACATAAATCTAGGATAGAAAATCTAAAAGATAGCCCATGTCTTTTAGACAGGTTAAAAGAGCCTTATGGCTTAAAGACACCATAGTCACTTAAAACAGTATGTGACGGTTTCATCAGTGCTGCAGGAGGCCTTATCCATGCCCTAACCAGCCAAACTTTAATATCCTGACAACTAGGCTCTGATTGCAGAACTCCATTCCCAACATACTTTAGCAGTGCAAAGCTGGCTGGATACTAGAACACACTGCAGGGGCTGATTAAGAAAATGTCAGGCTTCGTAATATCAATCCCATGAACATTCATACATCTGCTCCTTTTCTATTCTTTGCACTCATGCCCCATCTTATTTTGATTCTCTGCAAACCCTGTTCAGCATACACCTAATGGAGAACACCTGTAGGCTAGACAACTGTCACACTTTAAAGATGTACAAATAAAAGTCAGGTACATACATGAACTGGAATTACTGACATTAACATTTGTTTTTACCAGTGGGTCTTGACATCATCTGAAACTTAGTTGGAAAGGGAACTGGGAGCATTTTTATTTTATAAGTTTGACAAGATACAAAATAGACAGTTTTGTTATTACTGCCAGAGATGAATAATACTATCACTTTACATTTCGATACAAATTAGTGTACATATTCATTTAATGTTAATATGGAAAGTTACCCTGAAAATATTTCAAAAGGGTGCTGTGCTTTGTCCAGATGCAACAGTCCACAACTGAGGCTAGAGTAGCAGCTATTTATTCACTAAGGTATATCTCCCCTTTTTTATTATAATTTACTGTATGTGGCATGGAAACAAATAATCAGCTTTTAAGTTGTACTGTATATATTTCTGGTTGTATCCATTACATTCAGTGATAAATGCTCAAGTTTTGCTCCTTGTCGAAGGCACATAGACTACATCTATCTGTTGTTTGCTACCAAAAACAGCAATCTATATATACTGTATAATATAGCTAGTCTGTCATAAAATATTTTGGATATTTCCTACAAAAATGCATAAAATGGGTAGCAAATTTACAGAACTGATTTGTTTTTCTAGCTTATCTCACAGCTGACCCTAATTATTTTATTGAAAATAATTAAAACTGAAATCCTGAGAGCTATAAAAGGTGCACATTAATGCAGCTACCTAATCATTAATACATCATACATGTACCGTGTTTCCCCAAAAATCATAGTCATAGAATAAGCCGTAGCAGGATTTCTCCGCATCTGCGCAGTATAAGCCATACCCCGAAAATAAGACCTAGCAGTAGGCGTGGCTATTCACGGCATGGAGCGGTAACGACGGGCAGCCCTTCTCACCCCATTGTGACAGCTGCTACCGTACCTCGGAGGTGACCGGAGAGGTGCGGGCAGCCCCATCAACAAGGTCAGCTCCTCCGTCAGGTCGGCTCCCCCTGTCAGGTCCCGGTCGTTCAGTTTCTGGTCATTCTGTGCAGCATTGTCGTTCAGTTCCAGTCGTGCTGTGCCGCATGCTGCAAGACCTCAGGGGGGAAGAAGTAAAACTCAGCACTTACAGTACACATCAGCTGTGCTGGCCTATCTCTGCTTTTCCTAAATAAATAAGACATCCCCTGAAAATAAGCCATAGTGTGTTTTCTTTAGGAAAATTAAATATAAGACAGTGTCTTATTTTCGGGGAAACACGGTATTTTAATGCATGCCATGTAAGTACCTAAATTTGACTTGGTACAGGCTTTTTTTTACAGTTCCTGTGCTGGCGGGCTTAAACCTGGAGATAGAGAATCAGCACAAGGAGCCAAACCGATGTGCTGCAGTGCAAAGAGCATGCTAATAGAAGGAGAGAACAGAGTGACAGAAAAATTAGCTCATTAGGCTGCTGCATCTCTTTTCACTGTCCTGTCACAAGAGGCGAGAAGGCTTTTTAGTAAAATTAAATAAACTATTGAAAACTCTGCTGTTTAACTCATATCAGAGTGTAACATTCTAAATATGCATCCAATAAGGAAACAATAGAAAAATAGGACTTTTCAGGTCCACATATTTAGAGTGCATTACAAAAAGGTAAATCATTGTATGCAAAGAATAAATATTAAAATGTGTCTTACAAAAACAAGGCTGATTCTATTATGACAGATCAAGCAGCACATCCTCAGTATATACCTATGCCTATATTCTGTATATCACATATCCATATTTAGTATTTCACAAAAGGCGCCTGATGTGTATTCAAGATTCCAATTAAGGTCCCGGATAAAGAGATGGCTGTTTCTCAATGTGTTTCGTAAACCAAGGTTCACTTCCTCAGGAGGATATAGGAGTTACTGAAGACGCCTCCTTTTTTTCATGGAATTTTGAATACACATCTTGTGCCTTCTGTGAAGTACTACATCTGTATATAGGATGTATTTGGGGATCGGTAGATACTGAGGATGTGTTCCTTGATCTGACATAAAGAAATCAGCATGGTTTTTTATGACACATTTTAACTTTTTTTTATTCTCTGAATAAAATTATTTAGTTTTTTAATACGCCTCTAATATATGTATACCTAAAAAGTATCTTTTTTTTGTTCTGTTTTCTTGTTGGATCTGTTAACCACTTCCCGACCGCGCTATAGACAAAAGACGTCCACAGCGCGGTCGGGTTATTCTGACAGGACGTCCATGGACGTCCTGTCAGAATCGCGGTTCCCGCGCGACCCGACAGATCACGGATCGCGGTGAATGGCCGCTGTGAGCGGCCTTTCACCACGTGATCGCGCCGTCCAATGACGGCGCGATCACATGTCAACAAGCCGGCGCTTCCGCCGGCTTTTCTCTCTCCTCTCCGCACCGATCGGTGCAGTGTGAGAGGAGAGAGGGGGGAGGAAAGACGTCTGCAGTGCTGTGGGCGATGTGTAATGCCCACAGCACTGCTAAATGACAGCAACCCCCACCATCCATCAAGCACCCACCCAGCCATCCACCCCATCCATCCACACCTCCCATTCTTAGCCCATCCATGCTCAGCCACCCATCCAACAATCCATCCATCCTCACCCATCCATGCTCACCCATCCATCCATCCATGCTCACCCATCCATCCATCCATGCTCACCCATCCATCCATCCATGCTCACCCACCCAACTGTACTCACCCAGCCATCCATCCATGCTCACCCATCCATCCATCCATGCTCACCCATCCATCCATCCATGCTCACCCACCCAACCGTACTCACCTAGCCATTCATCCATGCTCACCCATCCATCCATCCATGCTCACCCACCCAACCGTACTCACCTAGCCATCCATCCATGCTCACCCACCCAGCATCCATCCATGCTCACCCACCCAGCCGTGCTCACCCATCCATCCA
>BLSH010412485.1:290484-317611 GCA_018402905.1 Glandirana rugosa
CCGATTTATACGTCTATTTATGTATATAACCTCGACAAAATGGACGGTTTGCTAAACGTATTTCTAAACATAACGACAGATAAGTCAGGACTCTAAATGTGTCGAGACGGTACGTTGTTGTCAGGACGGACCGTCCTCTCTCTTGGACGAGAAAGAGATAACTTAAAATTGACAATAATTGGTGAACTGTTGACCCGTGAATTTGGGGGAAGGATTGGTCTGGTTAAAAGTCGTAAGTCGCGAGAGTGTAAAACTTTCTGTTAATGAGTCAGTACGTTGTAACATGGGTATACTTTAAATAAAAAAGCCAGCGATGATTAAATACCACCAAAAGAAAGCTCTATTTGTGTGAAAAAAAGGACGCAAATTTCATATGGGTACAATGTTGCATGACTGAGTAATTGTCTTTCAAAATGTGAGAGCGCTGAATGCTGAAAATTGGTCTGGTTAGGAAGGGGGTTTAAGTGCCCAGTTGTCAAGTGGTTAATAACAGTTAAAATTCAATAGAGAAAGAGCAGGTTCTCTCTCCTGCCAGGCAGGACTGTTGTTGCATGGCAGAGCTGTGTAAATCTCAGGACTGAATAGACAGCAATACAAATCTTTATGCAAATCGTTTGGCAGGTAAAACAGCTCCAATATATGTATTTATCTGCATATTTAGCCGTTTGCCTGAATTTTCAGCTTTAATTGCCCTAAAACTCTCATAGGTGAGCTCTATTTTATATAATGGGATGAAGTGCACTTGTATTTGCTTTAAATATCCAATCATGTGTAGGGGTAGCTCTCCCTATATGTCCACTTAACTTTAGCTATACCATCTCCATGATGTTGTTTATCTCATAGGAACTTACTCAAACCTATATCAGTAGAGTCTTTGGAGTGGGAGGACTTCATGTTAAGAAGCTAGCTGAATAATTCCAAATATGTCAGTGTCTCGGATTCTGAAAATGTCCTTATTTTTGGATATTATTCTGACTGACTAACATGAAGACCTTTAAGTTGAAAGACATCTCTACTTATATAGGTTATATTAAAACTGGCCTTTTCTCCAGGATTGGTTGTAAAGCTGTTCTAGTAGGATCAGTTGGGCAGCATCCGCTAAGGTAGTTGCCTGACAGCTGGAGACCCATGCATCTACTGATCAGGACATCTGATGAGCCCCTTCTGTAGAGGGCCAGCTTTGGAGGGGTCTGGGATGTCTGAGCTCCAGCGGCAGCTATCGCTCTACAGATCCACTCCCCCCCCAAGAGGTGATCACTCAGAATATTGCAGACATGACCTGTCTGAAAATGCTTGAGGTGCAGAAGGAGATCGGCGGTACTGCAGCTGCAGAACGGGGTAGCCAGAAAAAAATTCCCCATGCAGCGTTTCGATCCTTCCAGGAAGGGGTCGAGGAAATCGACTGGTACCTTCATGTTTTCGAGACCCAGTGCGGTCTCCAGGGAACTGACTAAGCTGACTGGGTCACCATCCTCATCAGCAAGCTGTCTGGTCGAGCACTGGATGCTTTTGAAGCCATAATGGCGGAAGACAAAAAAAGACTATGAGTGAGTTAAGGAGTGGCTGCTGGCACGATACGCAATCACTCCCGAAGCTCATTGTTACAAATTTCACAGCCTACAACTGGAAGAGGGCCAGCCCTATACAGAATGGGCTCAACAGATGTCCCGATTGGTAGATGTATGGTTATACGGCTGTTAGGTGACTACCTTAGCGGATGCTGCCCAACTGATCCTACTAGAGCAGTTTTATAACCAATCCCCCATTGAAATGCGCCAGTGGGTCCAAGACCAAAAGCCCTTGATGGTAGACAAAGCAACGGAACTATCCAACCAGTATATGATATAGATCCCACCAACCGGAGCCTTGCAGCTTCTCCAGACCACGCCAGAACATGCCCATATCCAGTCATCTGCTCGGCAGTCAGTTGCCCTCCCTGCAATGTCCCGAGCGGCCCAACTGGCTATACCCATCAGGAAGACCGGCCTCTCTGCTATGGGTGTAATCAAATGGGACACCTACGAGCTTATGGATTGGGGCTCTGGATCCAGAGACATGGAAGTTTGAGTTATGAGAGATATTGTCCCGGCTGGGCTCAGCTCTCCCTTCTCAGAGCAAGCTGCTCAGCTGAGGGTTAATTGCCAGTCTCAGCTTCCTCTCTGTCTCACCTGATCACCATATCCTGCCTCATTAAGCCAGCTCTGCTGCTATATAAACTGCATTGATCAGATCGCAGATGCCTTCACCTTGGTCAACATCTCTGGAGAAATCTCTGCTGTGTTTTCCTGTGAAAGACTTTGCTTCTTTGATGTTCCCTTCTGGTTCCTGGATTGAAGACCCTGCTCGGCTGACTCTCATCCTGACTCCTACGTGCCATTTGTTTGACCTCGCTGATAATCTGGACTCCTGTTTCACTGGCTTGCGCTGACTATCTGCTCTGGTTACAGAACCCTGGCTATGTTTTGACCACATTTACTCTGCTTATATCATTTTACCTTTTTATTAAAAAGTGTGATTTTACTGCACTTCTGTTTTGGTCTCATTCATGGTTCCTGACAGATATACCTGCAGATGTTCTACTTGGACAATATTTGGGGCATCTTTCTTCATCTTTCCATGTGGATTTATCCCCAGAAGCCTTCCCTGTGACCACCCAGCAGCAAGCAAGGCGAGCGGAGGAGACACTCGATGAGGGGACCCAGGTAAGATCTAACTCCCCTAACCCCAACCAAACTGTACCACCCCTTAACTGGGCTACTCCAACTGACTTTAACCAGAAACTACTATCTAACCCGATGTTAGCTAGTTACCGGGAGAGGGCAGGGATGGACCTCAGGGGCTTAGAAACAGAACAAATAGAGTGGGAGCGGGGACTACTTTATCGGGTGACCAAAGGGAAGGGATCTCATCCAGTGTCCAAGCGACAGCTGGTCGTGCCGCAGAAATATTGTCGCAACCTGCTTAGCATCGGACATGACATTCCCCTAGCTGGTAACTTCGGAGTGACCAAAACCCTTCACCTTTACTCTAAAGCTTCTTTGTACCCTCTGCCAATCATAGCTGAGTCCTTTAGCCGGATAGCCGTAGACCTGGTAGGACCGTTACACTGACCGAGTCCCTCTGGGAAGAGATATATCTTGACAGTGGTAGATTATGCTACTTGTTACCGGAGGCAATATCCCTGACAAACATCCATGCAGAGATAGTGGTGGAGGCTGTGCTCCGGATTTTGCCAGGGTGGGTTTCCCTCATGAGATTATTTTGGACCAAGGGACTCAGTTTACTGCGGTGCAAAACCCTCAGCGCTCACTCTGTAAGGATGGTACTGAAGTCAATGCTGCTCTCCTTAAGCAGGGAAACTCCAAATCACTATAAACAGAGAAAAAGGAGGGCGCTAACACCTGGTGTATTACCTTAAAAACCTTTAAAATGTATTAAAAACACACCAAAGGCATACTCACAAACACAACGCAATAAAGCACATATCATGTATATTACATCTCCAGCTTAACGCAGAGCTCTGAGGAAGGGGGCTTGTCTCCCAAAACGCATCAGCTGTCCTATGTAGAGAGGTGTCGCTCTGGAAGCTGGAGATGTAATATATATGATATGTGCTTTATTTCGTTGTGTTTGTGAGTATGCCTTTGGCGTGTTTTTAATACATTTTAAAGGTGTTTAAGGTAATGCACTAAGTGTTTGTGCCCTCCTTTTTCTTTGTTTATATCAGTTTACTGCAGACCTGCCCCGGCAGTTGTGGAAGCTCTGTGGAATTAAGCCTATACAGAGCTCTCCCTACCACCCCCAGACTAACGGACTATATGAATGGTTCAATGGAATGCTGAAGCAATTACTGCAGACGTTCGCAACTTCTCACTGAGATTGGGAGAAATTTCTGCCACACCTCCTGTTCACTTACAGGGAAGTGCTGCAGGAATCTACGGGGTTCTCCCTGTATGAGTTATTGTATGGGAAACGGGTGAGGGGGCCACTAGATCTACTTAGAGCCCATTGGGAAGGAGGTGTAGGGGCTGAGGAGATCTCTGTGGTAGGATAAGTACTATCGCTCAGGGACCAGATGAAGGAACTCACGGACATCGTACAGGAGAACCTTCAGGCCACACAGGGGCGGCAGAAGCAGTGGTATGATCGCACCACCCGGAATCGCACCTTGGCTGTAGGGTAGAAAGTTCTTGCTCTCAAGCCTACCAATCTGATAAATTACAGGCCACTTGGCAGAGACCCTACAAGGTAGTGCAGCAAATATGTGACTCTACCTACCTGGTAGCTAAGTGCTCAGACGTAAGAGTCCGGCGGACCTTCCATGTGAACATGCTCAAAGTGTACCAGAAGAGGTCCGAGGAGATATCCCCATATGTGCTCCAGCCGGGGGAAGATTCTGATAACCTTCCCCTGCCAGAGCTACCAGTGAGCGATATGGAAAGAGCAGGTGTAGAGACAGTGAGGTTAGTCGGGCAGCTAGTGCCAGTACAGCAGGACCAGGCCAGGCTGGTCCTTTAGGCAGCATCGGGACATGTTTTCCATCAAGCCTGGGTACACTACTATGGCAGTGCACCGAGTGCAGACCCCGAGAAAGCCACCTATCCAGCAGGGGGCTTACCGAATACCCAAGTCAGTAAGAGAAGGTATGAGGAAGGAGATAAAGGACGTGCTCAATTTAGGAGTCATCTAGCCCTCCAACAGCCCCTGGGCATCCCCAGTAGTGTTAGTACCAAAGCGAGATTGTACTACCCACTTCTGCATAGATTACCACAGACTAAATGACAGCACAACGACTGACGCATACCCCGGGTCGATGAACTGTTAGACCGCATCGCCCGAAGTAGTTTCCTAACTACTGGCAGATTCGTCTGGACCCGGAATCTGTTCTGAAGTCAGCATTCATCACCCCCCTTGGCTTGTACCAGTCTAAGGTCAGTCTAAAGTTTATAGAGATACCTGGGAGGAACATCTACTCCACCTGGGTCCTGTGTTGGGCCGCATTAGGGCTGCAGGACTAACATTAAAGCCAGAAAATGTAGCATAGGGATGTCCGAGGTTCAGTACTTCGGGCATCGGGAGGGCCGGGGACAGCAGCATCCAGAACCAGCTAAAGGAGAGGCCATTGCCAACTGGCCCACCCCACGGACAAAAACCCAGGTCTTGGCATTGCAGGGTACTATAGGAGGTTTGTTCCCAACTATAGCACAATAGCTAAACCCCTGACTGACTTGACCAGGAAGAATCTTCCCCGCCAGGTCCTGTTGTGAAAATGCTTTCCAGCACCTGAAAAATGCTTTGATTTGTGCCCCAGTTTTGGCTACATACAGATGCTTCTACTTTTGGGTTGGGAGAGTGACAGCAAGTGGGAGCTGACAGCAGTGAGCACCCTGTTGCCTACATCAGTCGCAAGCTACTACACCAGGGGTATGCAGATGCTTCTACTTTTGGGTAGGGAGCAGTGCTAAACCAAGTGGGCGCTGACAGCAGTGAGCACCCTGTTGCCTACATCAATCGCAAGCTACTACACATGGGGTATGCAGGCGTGGAAAAAGAATGTTTAGTGCTGGTGTGGGCCTTGAAAAAACTTCAGCCATATCTCTATGAACGATCCTTCATGGTGCTCACTGACCACAACCAGTTGGTCTGGTTGGAGTATCCAGGGACAATGGATGCTTATTCAGGTGGAGTCTTGCCCTGCAACTCTACAATTTTTCTGTGCAGTACAGGTTGGGGCAACAAAACGGCAATGCAGATGGACTCTCCCAGCAAACTGGACTTTGATATTACTCTAGCTCCAGGACATCCCAAAGCTGACCCATATTAGATCTAGCCAGGTCTGCTGGACTATGGAAGAGGGGGGGGGGTATTGTCACAGACTTGGGCCTGCAGGAGAACCATTGCCCGGAGAACTCTGTTTTAATGTGTTCTTAAGTTATCCAGACAGAGCTGGTCACTAATTGGCTTTTGGCTTCTAATGCATAAGGTATTCCTATGGAGGAGCCAGACTGTCTGAGGTGGTCATTGTTATGATAATAGGGTTGGCCCTACTGTCTAAGGTGACCATTGTCTGTGAGAATGGGAGTAGCCCTTATCTGATGGTTTTCTGTGAAAATTCAGTGCGTTTCTTTAACCACATGCCGACCGTCAACCGCAGGTTGACGGCGACAGAGTGGCTCTCCCAGGCAAAACGCCGTCATGTGACGGCGGCTGCCAGATCGCGCACTGTGAGCAAAAAGTACGAAATTTGGGTTTTTTCGCAAAATTGTCGCTCTTCTTTTGTTTATAGCGGCGATCAGAAATGACGCAGTGGTGATCAAATACCACCAAAAGAAAGCTCTATTTGTGGGAAAAAAAGTACGCAAATTTCGTTTGGGTACAACGTCGCGTGACCGCACAATTTTCAGTTAAAGCAACGCAGTGCCGAATCGCAAAAAGGGCTCTGGTCAGGAAGGGGGCAAATCCTTCCGGGGCTGAAGTGGTTAATAAAGCAATTCTTATTTTTGGTTTACTCCAAAGCTGGTGTTTCCTAGTTCTTGGGGTAACTATAGCCAGACTTACGGGTCTCGTGTTCCAGAACTTGGGAAGCAGCTTCTTGGCAGAAATACCCAACAGGGTGTCAGCAGTCTATCACAGAGTATTTGTAATTTCCATTCTTCAAGTCACTGGTTTATCTATATATTATCCAACCATCATTAACCTGCTCGGTTGAATGGACAAGACAGCATGTCCGTTAAATATTACAACAAGGGTGAATACTAAATATGTGAAAAATGCACATGGTTTCCTAGCAGCATGAATGGAATAATCCAGATTTAATGTTTATAAACTGAATGTAGTTGTGTCAAAGCTCCACTCTGATAAAATGGACGTGGGCTTTGGAAGTGATTCACACATAGTTAAGTCAATCATGGTCACAACCTATGCAGTTTTCATATGTAATGTGTCACAGGCCATGTTGCACTGATTTTCCATTAAAAATGTTCAATCCCCATAATATATTGTTTCATTAACTGCCAGGTATGCAATCATTTAGATATAGATAGAAACAGAATAAATTAAGCAACAAAAGAGTAGAATACCGCCACATGCACATACAGTATTCAGAATACAGAGACAAACTATTACAGGAGGAAACCTGTGTACTGGGGAGAGGTCCTACTGACAATGGGCAGAAGAATATAACATTACAGATATCTATCTATAATAAAGTAATAGTAAAATGTGAACAATTACATTACTATAGTTATGCTGTCACATTTTTTTTTATTGAAAGAAAACCTTTTAACTAAGAAGAATATTCACCTCTCCTGCTGACTGCAGTGCTGAATGCCACAGCATTGCTGACAAATTGTCCCCCAAGGTCTGCTGGGAAACAAGAAACCCACACTTTCGGGAGTGTCAATCTCCTGTGGCCCCCTGAACACAGTTGTTCATTCTGCCCACCCCCACATCACTACAAGACACAGAAGTACCATAGAAGTCAACAGGAAGAATCCAGTGAGTGCTGCTGGGGCACAAAAAATCTATACCCCTGGAAGTGTCAGCCTCCTGGCAGACCTTGGGGGATGATGCCTTGTTAATGGAGCAGAGTTCGATAGTAAGGGCTGCTGGGGGGGGGGAGGGGGGCTATTTTAAGTCTTATTTTCAGGTAACAGGTTTATTTTCAATTTGTTATAGACAACCGGGTTGCTTTACGGCTACAGGTTGGGGGATGGCAAGTTTTAGCCTTGGTATGTGGTTAAGATGAAGCAATGAGTACAAGTTTGGCACAGTTTGTAAACTGGGTGAAAAGTTCCAGTACAGAATGTTAACAAAAGTAAACACTTTCAAAAACAGAATTATTTAAAGGCTTGGTCCACTTAAAGACAATATTTCAATTTTTGCTTTGGATTGTTTTGATTTAAACTATCTTATGGGCCTGTGTCAAAGAGCTTTGGGCTTATGCTGATGGTTTAATTTTGACATCAATTTAGGATGCATCTAAAATTTATTTACATGTGCATTCGATCTGTCGTTAACCTCTTTCTGACCTGCATTTACAGTACACTGCTTCAATTAAGTTTTGCATTTGTATAGACTTGTGTGAGAAACTCAAAACCCATTTGAAGAGAAAAAAGCCCATTGACACAGTCCCTCCTTCACATATACTGAATCTCAGGAATCCAGTTGGTCAATTTTATTTTAGTTTCAATTCCTGGGTCTGCTCGTCTCCTGTGGCATTATGAGGAGCTCCTAGTTCTTGTGGAATTGTTTATTTATTTTATACTATGGAGAATGCAACAGGAGGTGCTGGAACATAAAAAGGTAGAAGGCTACATAGACACATAGACACATAGACAGAAATGGAATAGGGAATTATTGTAGGGGGAGCTTAATGTTGGAATATTAAAGACATAAAAAGTTAGGAATGGCTCAGTGCATCTTGCTCAGCCTAAAACTATAAAAATCAATTTTGGGGAACTTCTGCCTTAACTGAAATATTAAGCCTTTGAAAGAATCAATAATTTGTTAGAAAAAAAAAAAAAAAAAGCAGAGATGGAATTGATTAAAATTACTAATGAATATCAACAAACTGATGCTGAAACGTGTGGTGATAGCTTTGGAATACAAGAAAGTTAATAACATGTAAACAGTTTACCATAGATCAAGGAAATCTCTTTACAGGACCCTACATTCTCTAGGCTGAATTCTATACGGTTTTCTTTGAAGACATATGGGATGAAAATTTGTCAACGTCAATGACTACTTCGTTTCACCAAGAGTAGTCAGTAAGAAACAATACAGCAATGTAATGAGATTCAGTAGCTCTGTCTCCAGCCTGTCCATCACACATGGCTTATATAAAACACTCTGACGCTAATCCACAGTTCTCCCCAGCCTTCACCTCTGATGCATATTAGATTCATCCATGGTATATTACATTACTAGAATAACCTTTGCAAAAATGATGAACTTGGCTATTCTTCAGGCAATATTACAGGTCTAAATTTAATTCCTCACTATTGGGTTTTTCTGAAGGTGAATTACTTATTTACTAAGATAAAACAAAATAAATCCTTATTGCCTCCTGAAAAACAGCACTAAAGTGGTTGATATTTATGGTCATTGTTAATTCATTCTCAGTGACCATGAATAAAAAGTATAGCCTTCGGCAATAAACTAGTTATAGAGAATGTGTATAACAGCATTAGTAACCTTTAGAGAGGCAGTAATGATAACTAATAGGTGGATACTGCAATCACTGCTGTCGGTCAACAAAAAAAAAATTAATGAATAAATAAAAATTGTTTAATTTAACACACAGTTATTGTCTTTTGCATACCTGCTTTTATAAGTATGCTTTCAACAGTACATCTACCTGGAGGTACCCAGGAGTGGAGTTCACTACATTATATATTTTTTTAAATAAATTCTTTATTTATGTAAAAAGCAAGGGATAAGAGTAAAGTACAACATCTGTAAAAAAAAAACAAAAAAACACATATAACAATAGAAAACCTATATAAAGTAACAATTACATACATTTGAATACTGCTTTGGCAGACATCTTTGGCCAGGCCACGCACAGGAAATACAATATCAAGATGTTTCTACCCTGTTTGCTACTTGGATAGAATGCCAGTTCTCCCTTTGCCATTTTCAGCAAGTGGAAAATGAGGGATTTGGAGCTAATAACGCTAAGAAAGAGAGGTGGGATGGGAAAGGATAGGAACAAGAGAAGATTGGAATAGAGAGGGTAAAGGGAAAGAGTAGAAATGCAAAACAATGACCCATGTGCAATAGTATGAGGGGGGATGAGTGCTTCCCAAGGATGATAGAGTTGGCCTTGCTGCCTTCTGGGGATAGGGGTGTCTCAGATGCCACTATATATTAGAAGAAAAAGAAGGCACACTGGCCTAGTGCATTATCCCAGGGTAAAATTTATTAAAAAAAGAGATTAAAAATACTCACAAACATATGATGATAATACGCATTAAGCCCCTAGCATGGGGTGAATGGACATATCTTGGCGAAAGTCCTGGATCGTGATGGAGAGGACGTGAGAGCTGCACCAGCTGACATGTTTCAAAACATGTTAGCTGGTGCAGCTCTCATGTCCTCTCCATAACGGTCCAGGACTTTCGCCAAGATATGTGCATTCACCCCATTGTAGGGGTTTAATGCGTATTATCATCATATGTTTGTGAGTATTTTTAATCTCTTTTCTTAATAAATTTTACCCTGGGATAATGCACTAGGCCAGTGCGCCTTCTTTTTCTTCTAATATATAAAGGGAAAGAGTGGGTAAAAGACCAAGGTGGGAGTGGGGGGGAGGAGGAATAGAATCAGTAGGGGAGGCAAATAGATGTGGAAGGTGGAAAACCTGGGTTTCTTTAAGGGCCCAAATCAACCCCCCCTCCCCCTTCCCCAGCAGAGAGGGAATGGCACGCAGAACCTTATAGTGTCATAGTCTGGCTATGCAGGTGGTATTAAAGATTTATATTATAAAGTGTACGTAAAGTCCATCCAGTAAAACAATGTTTTCTTATATTTTTCCTCTTGAGTTTTAATGAGGAAGTCAGTTTTGCCATGGAACAAAGCTCTTGAACTCTTGAGCACTATAAGTCCAGGGTGGGTGGATAGATCTGCTTCCACCTTAGTGGAAAACAATCTCCGGCCACATTGACCAGATGGACTAGAAGTGAGTGTTTATATTTACTTTAACCACTTCAGCCCCAGAAGGATTTCCAGCTTTAGGACCGGAGCCCTTTTTGCGATTCGGCGCTGCGTCGCTTTAACTGACAATTGCGCGGTCGTGCAATGTTGTACCCAAACGAAATTTGCGTCCTTTTTTTTCCCACAAATAGAGCTTTCTTTTGGTGGTATTTGATCACCGCTGCGTCATTTCTGATTGCCGCTATAAACAAAAGAAAAGCAACAATTTTGCAAAAAAACCCAAATTTCTTACTTTTTCCTAAAATACAAATCCAAAAAAAAAATATAAAAAAACATTTTTTTTCACCGTTTTTGGCCGATTTATATTCTTCCTCATATTTGCGATAAAAAAAATCACAATCGGCGTTTATTGATTTGGTTTGCGCAAAAGTGGTCGCGTTTACGGATGATGAGAATTCATTTTTGGGGTTTTTAATTTTTTTTATTTTTTACTAATAATGGCGGCGATCTGCGATTTTTTGCGGTACTGCGATATTTCAGCGGACATGTCGGACCATTTTGACACTTTTTTGGGACCATTGGCATTTATACAGCGATCAGTGCTATAAAAATGCACTGATTACTGTGTAAATGCCATTGGCAGTGAAGGGGTTAACCTGCAGGGGGCGCTCTAAGGGTTAACTATGTTCCCTGGGCGTGTTCTAACTGTATGGGGGCTTGCCTAGCTGGGGAAGGGAAGTGGTCACAGCCTTCACGTAAAGGAAGGCTGTGATCACAGCCCTTCCCCCTCACACAGAGCGGAGGTCCGTGTTTATTTACACGGACCTTCGCTCACTCGCTCCGGGGGGGCCATCGCGGGTAGCCGGCGGCAATCGAAGCCGCCGCACCCGCTCCCTGCCCCCCCCTGGACACAGTGAGCGTGCGGGCGCGCCCTCACTAAACTCGTTCCCGCAGCCGCCGTCGTATGACGGCGATTTGCGGGAACGAGCCACTTTGCCGCCGTCAGATGCCGATCGGCGGTCGGCAAGTGGTTAAGGCTGGGTTCACACCTATGTGAATTGGATGCGGCTTACACCGCATCCAGTTCACATGACACTTGAAAACACATTGTTTTCAATGTGTCAGGTTTATATAGGTGCAGTGCATTCACACTCCGCATTGCGATGCGAATTCCCAGGCTATTAAGTTCAATGGGAACGCATCTGCCCTGCAGATCTGTTCCACACTGAATGGGGATCTTTCACCCTGCTCACGGCACCCCCCCCCCACCCCCCAGGGTAATATACTGAATACCGAAACAGAAAATATTTTGCAATCATTACTTTTTTTAAAATGTAATCTTTATTGATTTCCACAAGTATTACAGGAAACACTAAAAGTGTACATATTGATCAACATATATAAACAGAACTATACCAGTACGTTCACGTGCAACCGTTACAACTGTCTTTCCACATTGAATGTCGTTCCATAGTCATACTCTTTGGATTGTTGTCCAAGGAGACCAAGCTATAGTATATTTATCAAATGTGTCATTTTGTAGGGCTGAACAAAATTCCAGGTCTTTGGTCAGATTCAATAGGGTTTTAACATCAGAAATGTTGGGTGTCAGTGAACCTCTCCATCTGCGTATTATGAGTAATCTGGCAGCGAATAGTATATGTATTACTATTGGCCTAAAAACCTGAGGGAATGTTTCTATACCAATGCTGAGGAGGGCCAGTGCTGGGGATGGCTTAGTTAATACTCCTGTCATCTCTACTATAAGGGAGAATATTTTTCTCCAGAAGGATTGTATGTGGGGACATTCCCATAGAATATGAAGTAATGATCCCGGCTGAGAACAGCCTCTCCAGCACTGATCATCCTCTAGGTTAGTGAACTTGCACAATTGTACAGGCGTGAGGTACCATCTATGGTGTATTTTTGTGACATTTCCCAGTAGCTAATGCATTTGGAGGAAATCTGGTTGTAGCTAATGGCTCTTTGGTGTTCCGTGTATACTGTTTGCAGATCTCTTTCCCATCTAATGTGTGTAGGTAACTTATGGAAGATTAGTTTGTTTTGGATGAGGTTATATAGTAACGCTATCCTTTTTTCTTTTAGGGAGTCAGATGGCCAAAATGCCCAGGCTTTACTTTGTAGTGAGATAAAAAGGACAGGGTTTTTAGTAAATAAGATGCTAAGTGTGCAAGCCTTGGGTAGCAATATGGTATTTGCTTTTCAATTCTTTAAAATGACAGGATTCGGCCATGTTCCATTAGTGATTTTAGTGGTTGCATTTTAATATGAGACCAATGTTTGAGAGAAATTTCTTGCAGAAGAAATTTCAGCATTTCTATAGGAATAGGTATCTTTTGTTTGTCTGTTGAAGATGTGGTGTTTAGGGAGAAGATTCTCCAGGCTGTTAGGGCCGCTTATATAGTGGGGTGATTATAGTTTTTGGGTTTATCAGAGAGTGATTGGGCTATAAGGAGTGTGCTCAGATTACCAACTGTTATGTGTTCTTGTTCGATGAAGCTCCATTGTTTTTTAAGAGACGGTGTGAACCAGTTTCTAAGTTGGTCAAGAATTACCGCTATATAGTAGTCTTTCGTGTCTGGAAGACTCATGCCTCCTACAGATTTATGTTTGATAGTTATTGTGTAGGTACATCTTGGTTTGCTGTCTCTCCACATATATTTTCTAATCATTAGCTTTAGGGAGGTAAAGAAGGAGTCCGGGACTGAGATGGGAAAGGCCCTATAAAGATATAACAGTTTAGGGAGGACAATCATTTTAAAAGCCGCCTCTCTTCCTGCCCAGAAAAGGTCATGTTTGCCTATTTGTTGGAGGTCTCTCTGACATGTGTGTAGGAAGGGCAAGTAATTTTTTGCAAATAGGTTTGAGGTGTTTGGTGTTATCGATATACCTAAATAGGGCATGAATTCGGAGATCCATTGGAAGTTGTGCCATTTGCCTTGTGCCGTTTGTAATGACAAACGGGTCCGAAAAGACTCCATCTGTAAGAACTCGGGCAGTGGGGTTGGAATACAGTGCGAGAATGGCTGAATGGATAATACCTTGAAAGCCCAATTTCGTTAGGGTCTGTTTCAGATATCCCCAGCGGATCCTGTCAAAGGCTTTTTCTGTGTCTAAGGTCACAGACAGGACGGAGTATTTTTTAGTTTTGCATAGTGTATGAGATTTATTATTTTCCTGGTGGCGCCCGGGGCTTGCCTTCCGTGTATGAAGCCGACCTGATCTTGATGAATGATGTTAGGCATGATAGAGGCAAGTCTCTGGGCCATTCGTTTAGCATATATTTTAAGGTCGGTGTTGAGTAAGGATATAGGGTGAAAATTTGGAGGAGAAACCGGATCTTTCCCTGGTTTTGGGAGAGTGACTACATTTGCAGACAACATTTCACTTGCAAAAGTACCAGAGGACACAGCGGCGTTGAACACCTGTTTCATGTGTGGAACTAAGAGTTTGCTAAAAAGTTTGTAGTATTCAGCTGAGTAACCGTCAGGTCCGGGGGCTTTCCCGTTGGGAAGAGAGGTTATTGTTTTAGTGATTTCTTTTTCAGATATTGGGGCGTTTAAGGTTGCTAGATGATCGGGGAGATTTTGGGGAGATCCACTGAGTCCAGGAATTCTAAAATTCCAAATTCAGTGGGTTGAGAGATGGAGGGGTCTTCTTTTAGATTATATAGGTCACTATAGTATGAGCAGAAGGCGTTCGCTATGTCTTTTGGGTGGTATAGCTTTTCTTTTGTGCAGGGGTGCAAGATATAGGGGATCTTTTGTTTGACTCTTTTTTGTTTAATCTGTGTTGCTAACAATTTGCCAGCCTTATTGCCCGCTGCATAAAAGGTTGCTTGCCATTTTAATACATTTTTAGCATAGTTGACGTTTAGGAATGTTTTGAGGGCGTTTCTTTCCGCAAAGAGTTTGTCGCTAGTAGTCTGATTTGGGTTTTTCTTGTTTAACTGTTCTAGGGTTTTGATATTAGAGAGGAGTTCATTAAGCTGCTGCCTCCTCCGGCGTTTGGCTAGAGAACGAAGTTTAATTAAAATACCATGGTTATATGCTTTGTGGGCAGTCCATACTATGGTAGGGTTGCTATCTGGAGTAGCACTGAGCTCAAAATAGTCTTTCAGGCTTCTATCAATACTGGCAGCATTTTGTGGGATGGACATCAGGTGGGTGTCATTCTTCCAATGGAAGTTTTGGATGTGATTTGATTTGTCACTTGAGTCCAAAGATATAGGAGCATGGTCCGACCACGTGATTGTATGGATTTCTTTGGCAATCATGTCTTGTAACAATTGGCTGTGTCCTAGGAATAAGTCTATTCTTGTATATGTGCAATGTGGTTTGGAAAAGAAAGTAAAGTCTTTCTCCGAGGAATGTTGGCATCTCCAGATATCGAATATATCGTTCTTATGCAGGAAGTGTAGCATGTCAGATTTCCTGGATGTTTTAGGCGTAGGCCCTGTAATGTCCATAGAGGCGCCTGGCGCAAGATTAAAGTCACCGCAGAATATTGTGCGTCCCTGTTTGAGGCTGTTAATTGTCTTCTATATTTTGCGTAGAAAATGCATTTGTCCTGTGTTTGGAGCATAAATGTGGCATTGCTGATTTCACATATCAAGATGTGGTATATTCCTTGCAGGTCTGAGATTGACTCAATCAGTTTAAAAGTCACTGTATCTTTGATAGCTGTGAGAACTCATTTAGTTTTGTTTGGAGAGTTAGCAAAAAAGATGTTCGCAAAATTTTTATTTTTAGTTATAGTGGGCGCTTTTCCCTGACATAGGTGCGTTTCTTGGACGCATGAAATGTCGCATTTGAGCTTGCGTGCTTCTGTCCATAGGAAGTGTCTTTTACTTGGGTGATTTAGACCATTTACATTTAGGGAGGAGAACCTTATAGGCATCTTTAGTGTGCGAGTACTTCTATGACTGATTTGATGTACAGTAGACTTTGAGTTGTGTTTTCTCAGTAAGATTTAATGATTATGATTATATATCAGAGAGACTTACGGTTCAACGTCTGAGCCCAAGAGAAGTCTGCGACAGTTTGAGCTCGCTGGGAAGACCGTTGTTTGTGTAAGCTTGGGTTCTATAGTGATTAGCAGTTAGTACTGTATTAAAAACAAGTAACAAGTGAACAAAATGACAAGGAACCTCTTTTTTTTTCAGCGTTTCCTTGGGAACATGTAAAGGTAAAGAGAACAAATCAATTGAGAAGATTAAAAAGAGAAGTTTAAAACTTCGTGTGCGGAGTTTACCGCAGCAACTATTGGGGGTATAAGGTGGACAAGCCTGGCTTCAGCAGCTGACACAGGGCTTACCTGTGTACCTTGTGTACTTGAGTGGAATCAAGGGGTCATTTCATCTGGAGGGTCAAAGTCTTCCCATTCTCTGTTTTGTTGGCGGCGGTGATGGCGATTCTGGTGGCGCTGTTCTATCGGCTCAACGATTTTCCATTGGTGAAGTAGGGCCAGGCCCTCATCCAGTGTGCATATGGAATAAGATCTATTCTCCTTTGTAACGATCAGTTTGACTGGGTGACCCCATTTATATGGGATCTGGTGATTACGAAGGGGTTTTGTGATAGTGGAGAGATTTTTTCGTTGCATCATGGTGTATTTCGATAAATCTGCATAGAATGACAGATTGTTGTAGTTTTGTGGATAAGCTTCTGGGTTTCTTGTGGCCCGCAGCAGGTTCTCTTTTATGTGGTAAAAATGGATGAGGACAATGGTGTCCATCGGTGTGGAGTCAGGTAGGTGTGGAGGTTTTGGTAGCCGATGGATCCGGTCTAGTATCAGCTCCCCTGGAGGTGTTCCAGGCAGGAAGGTTGCCATCAATTGGGTGAAGTAGTCCTTCAGGGCGGATTGTTGAATGGATTCAGGTATGCCTCGTATTTTTAAATTGTTCCTTCTGGAACGGTCTTCTAGGTCTGCTATTTTCGCCTTCATCCATTCAATATATTCTGCCTCATCGTTTTGCGCATCCACCAGTTCGTTGAAGGAGGTTGTGACTTCCCCCATCCTGGTTTCTATAGTGGCAACCCTGTCTCCGAGGTGAGATACTTCTGAAGTGAAATGCTGTAGCATATTAGTAATGTCTGTGTGTATTGAGCTCTGGAGCATCATTAATATATCTCTCAGCATGGTGTCAAGCACAGGCTGATTGGAAGTAGGGTATGTAGCTATAGAGTTGGATAGTTGGATAGGGCAATCTGCGTAGTAAGAGGTTGTGTCAAAGGGCTTACTTCAGTCTGCAGTTCAGCCTCCGGAGACAATTTCAGCTTGGATTTGGCTGGGCTGGATGAGGGTGTTGAGGTTGTCGAGAGAGATTCGGAGGTGTGTTGCCCCCCGTTTTCTCCCCTGTGTATTGAGCCACTTCGGGGTATTTGTCTAATCTTGTCATCTGTTGGATTGGCTGGCGGCCTGGTGTCGAGAAGAACTCTGTGAGTTTGCATGGAGCCAATCACTTCTGTCTTTGTTTTGACATCCTTTGAGTGCTGGTGGGTTGTTGTTTTAAATTAGAATCTTGTAGGATTTCTATGGATTGTGCCGGACTGGAGCGGAGCTTCTCAGGAACACTTCCACATGCGATCGCGTCAGGCCACGCCCCCCCTGCAATCATTATTTAATGCACTGATCTCTTATAAGTATTGTAGTGTGTGATCTTAAAGAACTGCAAAAACGTTTTTAAATGCAAAGAACAGTGTGCAAAACTTACCTAGCAACCAATCACAAATCAAGTGATTTCTTATAAATTACTAAAGATCATTGTTTTATTAAGTAAGCCAGAAAAGATGTTTTTGCATCCACATAACATTCCTTCATTTCTGAGCTTTACTGTTATTCTGTATATACATTTACCTTGTAGTCTGACTCATCACTACTTATATTAATATGGAATTAAAGCCTGTAGGCATTAAAATTTTTCTAGCAACATGCTTATCCTGTCTACTACTCACAACATTACCTGATAGTGATCCTGTCAATAAAAGCAACTTTTGCATCCATTCAGAAAAGATAAGAGAGCTGCTTCTTAGCTAAAGTCACCCCAACTATAATTATTTAAATCAAATAATATTCTATTGCACCTTCAATATACAGCACATGATCACAGGAAAAACAACTCTAAGTAATTCCAAAACTGTAAAACTGAA
Organism: Glandirana rugosa; assembly: GCA_018402905.1. Taxonomy (NCBI): domain Eukaryota; kingdom Metazoa; phylum Chordata; class Amphibia; order Anura; family Ranidae; genus Glandirana; species Glandirana rugosa. Next base: position 308,313 of record BLSH010412485.1, read on the forward strand.
TAGAGCTAGCATGTCAGCAACACTGTGCTACTTTATGAAAGTATTATTTGGAGCTTCCACAATAGATTTGGAGCTTTGTGGTGCCTTCAAGAATGCTTCCTTAAAGTAGTCTCCCCACTCATGGCAACATAATGCAGAATCATAACATTATGTGACTACATCTGTGATCATGTCATGCCTTATGAATGCCTAGTAAAGTTAAGGTAAGCCCTTGTTAATGAACAATTCACTTCTAGAAACATGAATTTTAACACTTTTACTCACCTGCCATATTTGTTCTTCACTAAGTGATGTTAACTGGTCGCTCTTCAGAACTTCTCTGAGGAGACGGAAAGGTAGTGCAAGAACTTCTTCTGGATGAGTCTTCAGAAGTTCAGACAAGTGCTTTACCAGGAAATCCACCACTGCTCCCTCCAGTAAGGTCAGATTAAATAGGTCTGCCAGTTTGTACAAGTCCAAATAATTAAAGCTATTTAGTTCCTGTAATGTAAAAAAAAATACAATTTCAGCTGCAACAGATATTTTAAGGGTAATTGTGCGTTACTGGATTATGTTCTAATATTCTGTGGTTTCTGTATTCAATACTGTGTTAGGGATCATTCACATGGGCATAAAAAATATGTGCAGCATCTGGTTTTGTATGTACAGTATCTCTATGCAGCAAAATACAACTGAATAGGAGCAGACAAGTGCATTAGGGGCCTTAATGTAGCGCTGTGTTCAGCAGCATATAAAAAAATAGAACATATGTGCATTCATGACTGTTAAGATTCTATGTCTTTAATGCAAGTGTGAGTGTAAAGGCATCTAAATGCGTTAAAGTGGATGTGTTTTTTTACAGAAGATTGTCTGTCAGCTCTGCCAGCAGGAACCAGTGTGTGTTTGCAGAAAATGCACATGTGTGTGAATGAAGCCAACTGACATTGATTGAGTTTATAACTGAAGAATAATGTAAGCAATACATGAACCTGTAGTCAGGTTATTTAAGTATTTACATTTTCCTAACAAACAGTATATGAGCTTTCAATCAAGCCCTCACTGACCTCTGTATCTGCAGACACCATGGAATAATTCATATTCAACATTTATAGCAGAAGCACTGAATTATGCTCTATTCTCTAAACTGGCTGAGCTTAAACAGCTGCACTCTCTCTTTGGTAAGGTTTTGGTAGCTCTTCATTTTTTTTCATCTCTATTGTTTATGATGCTCTTTTAGGGGGAGCAGAGAGAGAGCTGAACAACTGAGTGACTCGAGCATTTCTGCATCACTCATATTGTGATACATCATTCTAATTATACTATAATGTCTGAATGTCAAATTCAAGAAAAGTTGGTATTTTTATAATAAAGAACCACCAGCAGATTTCTGAGATCCTGTCATGTCCGTCAGAGTATGTATGCATTATTATAATAATAGGCATGCCCACTGTGTAATAGTAAGGCAAAGGAGGGAGGACAGGGTGAGCCCAAGTGCAACTTTGGGAAGTGTATTAGTGCAACACAGCATTTCCAAACTTTTATGGCTCTTTGCAAGGTAGGTGAAAATATGTGCGTACCTCTAGGTGCCTTGTTTGTCAGAACTACTGAAATTGTAGTGGCTTTTTAATTGACAGAGCTTTAAGTCTCGTACACACGATGTGATTATTGTACAACCCTATGTCCAACTTTTTTCAAAATTGGCTGTCCGTGATTTTGTCTAGCGTATTGACAGTAGTCAAATTACCGTTCAACAAAGCCGAACGTAGTGACGTGTTCCGAGCGTATAAAGAGGAAGTTCAGGTGAATGTGAATTACATACGCAGATTTACACGACCGAACACTTCCTGGATTCCGAGCATGCGTGTTTGTACTTAAAACTTTTGCTTGGCCAACTTCTGTACACACCACCCGAAAATTGGACGACGGCAGACAAAACTTTTCTAGTCTTCACATACAACTTCTGTTGGACGATAATTGAAAATTGGCTGTCGAATGGAGCATACTAACGGTCAGATTATGACACAACAGGCTGTTGTACGACTTTTTCCCACCGATAAATGTACCGTGTGTATGGGCCTTTACACTAAGGATTTAGCTGGGTACACAATCCAAATATCAGCTCATTTAGCAGGTAAGAGCTCATACATCTAACTTGTGGTGTTGTGTCTTCCACAACCCACTGTATACCTATCTTCTTTCTTTGCTATTAGCTATGTGTTCTAAGATCTGCATTTGCCATTTCTCTATATTACAATTGTAACACACAACCAACCATCAGAGGCTCCACTACAAAAAAAAAATGTATTTTAATACAGGGAAAAATGAATTTACATATTTTGTTAATCCCCATGATACCTGTTCCATTTTGATGCTGTGATTTAATTTTATATTTTTGAACTTATATGAAAATTGAGGTACAATGAAAGTACTGTATGCTATTTTTATTTAGTATTTATTTTATTTTTTCTTTATTTTCCTTGTTTTAAATCTAATACAAATATTCAGTTAAAAATATTTGCTCCAAATAATACATACTCTTCTAACTAATATAGACACTTTACTAAAGTTATGGTTGTTATTATGCTATGTACCTCCTGGCCATTGAGCCCATGTGCATGGCGTTATATTCTATTCTATATGTGTAACTTTTCATATGTTCTCTCAATAAAATGTTTTTGAAAGAAAAAAAAAAATATTTGCTAATTGAAAGAGAAAATGTACAAAGAAATGTATTCTGTTGCTATAAAATTGAAAACAGCTTTCATGTAGGCCATCATTAGGGTTCCACTAAATTCTTAATTATTAGAAAATATTTACAGCTCTTCAGCTGTACATTTCACACTTAAAATAATGTATTTATTTTATTACAGGTACTTATATAGCGCTGACAATTTACTCAGCACTTTACATGTACATATTGTACATTCACATCAGTCACTGCCCTCAAGACGCTAACCACTTAACCACTGTGCTGCCCCTGTAATATTCAATAACATTAACAGTAAGTGCTAGATAAATATGCTGAAATAACTCTGCTAAGCGCTATTTGCCGAGGACGCAATTAAAAATAAAACTGTAATGCCAATACTTTCAAATGTATGTTTCACAAAATGTTATGCTCACTTTTAAGTTCCTGTGCTAGGCAGACTTCTTCATTCAATATGTGGAATAATAAAAGAAACTTGGGCCCTAATGAGATTAGGTCTTCTCAACATGCCAGAGATAAACTGGAAAAAACTGAGCTCCTATGATTTTTTGTAGGTGAATGCTACAGTGTCAGTAAATATTAAGATGGCAGAGGTTTCTACATGTGATGTCAGAGGGGCGGGTCACTCAATTGCATTACCGGGTGACCCCGCCCTTCACTATAAACTGTCAAAACAAAGCAAGCTCAGTCGGTGGGAGCCCTCCCATGGAGGAGGAGCTGTTGCTGCTTTCTTTTTCGGGTCCGTCGCTTGTTCCAGATTACGATAATCCCCCTGCTCGCAGACCCCACAACCACAGCCCATCAACATGGGGACAAGGTGCTTTGGGGTGGGGGGCGCAGAGCCCCCCTGCCCCAAAGCACCCATGCTCCCCATGTTGGGTGCTCGCCCATCCCCCCATCCTGGCCGGCCAGGCTGCATGCTGATAAGGGTCTGGTTTGGATTTTAGGAGGGACCCCACGTCAATTTTTAAAAAAATGTTGGCATGGAGTTCCCCTTAAAATCCATACCAGACCCAAAGGGCACCCTATTCAAATTTTTTCAGTGATTTTTTTCTATATTGCCGGCAGCCGGCAATACATTGCAGCCGCTGTTTGTTTTTTCATTTTGCTCTGGCACTGTTCTAAACATCACAGAGGTGTGCCCTTTTGCAGGCAGACTATTTAAAGGAATATTTTATTTTTATTGTTTCACTTTAAGCATTATTAAAATCATTGCTCCTGAAAAAACGATTGGTTTTAAAACTTTTTTTTTGCATTGATACATGTCCCCTAGGGCAGTGCCCAGGTCCCCATACACTTTTTATGGCAATAACTTGCATATAAGCCTTTAAAATGAGCACTTTTGATTTCTCATGTTCAGGTCCCATAGACTTTAACAGTGTTCAAATTTTTTGACACATTTTTTGTCTGTTCGCATGTTCTGGTGCAAACCAAAACGGTGGGGGATGTTCGGCCCATCCCTACTCACAAATCTATTTCTAAACTGTTGCTTGTTGTTAGGGTTTTATCTGCATACTTGGCCTTATGCTAAAACCCTGCAAGGTTGGGAGTCATCATGGCTTTGTCTTGTTTCCACCTTCTTTTGTAATTTTTTCATAAAGAAAATATTTATATTTTTATAATATTTATATGTGAGAGGGGTAAAAGGATGTTTGGTACTGGGGCTAGAAATTGCATTTTTGCAATCTCTAGATCTCAGGGTTGATTTTGAAGGCAAATAAGCTGTTCACTTGGCAAGAAAAGGAAACTTGGGGAATCTGATGAAGTATTACTTTGCAAAGAATACTCCTTTACATGTAAGGAAAACAACAGCATTTTGTCTGCACATGCATGGATAATGGAAGTCAACAGAGCTTTACCTCATTCACTAAGCTCTGGTGTAAATCCCATTGCAAATGCAATTTCCCTTGCAAAGAGAAGCAGCCTGTTTCCCTCTACTATATCAGCCCCTTGTTTTTGGTCATATCCATCTTAAACTCCAGCCTATCCTTGTTTAGATCACTGCAATTGTGAAGTGTTGAAAATTATAATAAACACCTCCAGGGTCCAAGGCACTCCCTCAGAAAAAGTGTTCCCTCCACCTGCATCGAGTTTAGGTGCCCTGTTATCATGTTTACAAGTGATGGAAAGAGGGAATGTGCCATAATTATACACAGGTTGATTTACTAAACACAAATAGACTGTTTCATTTACAAGGAAATTATCCACCATTAAACACCAGAGGTGTTTGAATACGCTGAAATTTCACTTTGCAAAGAATACTCATTCACATGCAAGAAAGAAAACACATTTTTTCCTGCACATGATTGGACGATGGAAGTCAGCAGTGCTTTACCTCATTTATTAAACTCTGGGGAAAAGTGCAACTTCCCTGCAAAGTAAACAGTCTGTTTGCCTTTTATAAACAAACCCATTCGGTCAACAGTTGCAGTTTTGCAAATGCTGTACTGTCCATGGTGGAGAAAATCTCATGTCATCTCTATTATTTTACTGTACAAAACACTAATACATTGCCAATTAATCTTCTTGGATGGAGATTATTTAAACCACACTCCCCTATACAGTATCTATTCTCTGACAAAATTCATAAATGCTTTGTGCAAAAAGTTCATATAAATGTGCAAAACAGTTCATAAATTGAATATAGTGCAAAAGTTCATATTAGTGAGCTTCTCTATGAATGTGCAAAAACATTTCATAAAGTGAATATAGTGTAAAAAGTTCATATAGTGAGCTTCTTTATGAACCAAATCAATCAAAAGTGTCTCAGTGCAAAACAGTTCATGATGGTGACAACGCCTTCTTATATGCCAAGACAGGAAGTAACATCCACAAAACACAAAACACCAGAGTGTCTCTACACAAATGTCGTGACGTAATCCTTTTCACCAACATATAAGCGGTCACGTACCTGGTGGTCGAGTCTGACTTATGCGGGGGCAACCTCTCTTACGGCCCTGGTTTGAGAACCCCTGATAGTGGAGACAGGGAGCTCTGGAGCACAGGGGGGCACGAGGGCTGGACTTGGTCACTGATGATGGGTGAAGGTCCACAGGAGTTCGTGCAGGCAGAAGGATGGTGGTACAGGCCGGGTCAGTAACAGGCTAGCGGTGCGGTACAGGTGGTTCAGGCTGGTGGATAGTCGGGTACAGGCAGGGTCGGCAACGTGCGGGCAGTAGAAGTACAAGGGATCAGGAAGAAGAGTAGTCGTACAGAGGCCGGGGGTCAGGACAGGCAGCAAGCAAACGAAGTCCAAAAGAAAGCAGAGGTCACAGGTACAGGAAGTCTCTCAGAGTAAACACTGGGGTCACAGGAGCGGGAACGCTGTAGAATGGACAGCACTGGCTGCAGGGTGCTGTCCGCTTAAATGGCCGTTTTGGCGCCATTGCCAGCGCACACACTACGTGCGCCCGACCACAGGCTTTCCAGTGGCCATGGGTGTTTCCTTACATAAGCCCATAGCGCACTCACCAGACAAATTTTACCCCATTACAGGTAGTCAAAACAGGCATGTGTTGTATTCCCCTTTGGATAACAGCAATCCTAATCCACTCTGGATACCAGCACTCCTCTGTCTTGTGCTCATCAGAGGCACACCCAGGTAAAGGATAAGAAGACAGGACTTGCCATGGTGAAGTATATAAAGTTTTAATCATAACATTTTTTTTTGGATTTGAATTTTAGCAAAAAGTAAGAAATATTGTTTTTTTTTGCAAAATTGTCGCTCTTTGTTTATAGCGGCGATCAGAAATGACGCAGCGGTGATCAAATACTACCAAAAGAAAGCTCTATCTGTGGGAAAAAAGGACGCAAATTTTGTTTGGGTACAATGTCGCACGACCGTGCAATTGTCAGCTAAAGCAACGCTGTGCTGAATCACAAAAAGTGCTTTGGTCCTAACCTGGGAAATCCTTCCGGGGCTGAAGTGGTTAATTGCTTTTATGATTAAAACTTGATATATACTTCACCATGGCAAGTCCTTTCTTCTTTTTCTTTACCTGGGTGTGCCTCTGATGAGCACAAAACAGAGGAGTACTGGCATCCAGAGTGGATTAGGATTGCTGTTATCCAGAGGGGAATACAACACATGCCACTATATTCAATTTATGATCGGTTTTGCACATTTATTTGAACTTTTTGCACAAAGTATTTATGAATTTTGGCTGACAATAGATACTGTATAGGGGAGCGTGGCTTAAATAATCTCCATCAATCTATTTGGTTACATAATAACTATATACGAGCAGCGCCTTTAAGAAACTTCTTTGCACCAATCACATTATTTTTTTGGAAGTACACTTATATCCATCTGCACGGGTTAGGGTTATTCTTTAACCCAATTTAAATAATTCATCTTGACTGTTTTTTTTGCTGGAACAAAGCCCATTCAAATAATCCCCTGATGAGATTTCAACTTAGGAATTGGAGCTTCATAATAGCGCTAGCCACTTAACCACCTTGCCGCTCAATGAACTATGATAATAATCAAAAAACACCGGTAAATTAGGTTTATGCACTGGACTGGTGGGCTGACTCTGGATGCATGGTGGTCCAGGTATGTCTTGTAATAGAAGCCACTGCCTCTTCAAAACACAAGGTGCTTACTGGAGATGAGTGAATCACATTGAAAGTTCAGTACTAAATTAATGCATATTACAGATATCTATCGCTGGCTATAGTTTTCCTAAGCAAATCATGTGGTATCAGACATAAAAGTACTGCAGGAGCACAGACATCTGCATACTTTGTGTGCAATGTTCCTGGACACTTCCACTCAGTGCTCTTGAGTGTTTTTTGTAGACACAGTAATAGTTGCCGTGCACTGGTGAGCATCACTGAGTGCCATTACATCACAATCATTCATCAAAGTCACAAAAAGTGTAAATTGCCATTGCATATTGTTAGATGCCACAAAATCACTACTCGACAGTAATCATTATTTAATGCCATTGTTTTTTTACATTACAATCTAATTTACATTCAATTTCTTCACCTATTGCCAATAGGGTTATACAGGCAGTCCCCAGGTTACAAACAAAATAGGTTCTGCAGGTTTGTTCTTAAGTTGAATTTGTATGTAAGTTGGAACAGGCACATTTTTTGATTGTAACTCCATCTAAAAAAATATTTTTAAATTTTAGATAGCATAGGGAAAGGTTAACTGGCCATGTGGTGGTGTGGGATTGCTGATAGGTCCGCTGGACAGTAGGTGGCAGCATGTGGTGAGTAGTAATGTAAATTGGATGTTTGTAACTCGGGGACTGTCTGTATTTAATTTGTTGATATTTAGGACCAGCTTGATCTGAGAATGACTGAAACAAATTATTGTCAAATTATTTTCACAGGAGAATATTTTCCTGTTGTAGTTGAGTGACAAATACCAACCATGTTGTGTGGTTTGAGACCAACATAAGTGACCTTTCACATCCATGTTTCCAAGTTTCAAGTCCCCATTAAAAAAAAAAAAAAGTTGCCAGTGTTTGTCACACATTGACAGGAATCAAGACCTCAGACACTCATTCAGATGCCTTCGGTATATATTGCAAGTAATATGAAACAAAATCTGTGTTGTGTGTCTCCAAGTTCTCATATACAAGTAAAGCATGCCGTTTCACACATATACTGTATACAGGTTGGCTTTCAGATTACAATAAATAATATGTAGTAACAGCAACAAGGTTGGAAGTAGCCGCACTCAAACGATCCAATTTCCAAAAATGATTTATTGCATCAAAGGGTGATATAGACAACGAACGAAAGGTCCACTGACGCGTTTCGCACCCTACAGTAGGTGCTTACTCGTAGCTATGAGTAAGCACCTACTGTAGGGTGCGAAACGCGTCAGCTGGACCTTTCGTTCGTTGTCTATATCACCCTTTGATGCAATAAATCGTTTTTGGAAATTGGATCGTTTGAGTGCGGCTACTTCCAACCTTGTTGCTGTTACTACTTGATTGCTTCATCAGCCTGCACCTGCCCTTGTGAGTCAGCACACCAGATCCACACGAACTGTGTTACCCTCTGAGCGGTGAGCCTGCACAATAAATAATATATTTTACTGGCAGCAGTGCTGGTTCCTCAATGGTGAGCCTCAGTCTCTCAATCATATACTCTTTCATGCAAGCTGTTTTTGTTAACCACTTCCCGACCGCGCTATAGACAAAAGACGTCCACAGCGCGGTCGGGTTATTCTGAGTGGACGTCCATGGACGTCCTCCAGAATCTCGCGTCCCGCGCGCCCCCTGGGGCGCGCACACGGGAACATCCGTGACCGTCGGGTCCGGGGGACCCGACTGATCACGGATCGCGGTGAATGGCCGCTGTGAGCGGCCTTTCACCACGTGATCGCGCCGTCCAATGACGGCGCGATCACATGTCAACAAGCCGGCGCTTCCGCCGGCTTTTCTCTCTCCTCTCCGCACCGATCGGTGCAGTGTGAGAGGAGAGAGGGGGGAGGAAAGATGTGTGCAGTGCTGTGGGCGATGTGTAATGCCCACAGCACTGCTAAATGACAGTTAGCAACCCCACGATCCATCAAACACCCACCCAGCCATCCACCCCATCCATCCACACCCCCCCATTCTTAGCCCATCCATGCTCAGCCACCCATCCA